>JBBPNB010000284.1:0-24493 GCA_038090635.1 Rubroboletus satanas
CCCTTTGGCTGTACGCGTAAACTGAGGCTTCCCGACCTTGCTTGTCATTACGTTTGGGCTGGTCCGACCAGATCAGTCCTATTGAATGCCCACGCAAGGGGACGTTTGAAATCACAGGACTAATTTTTGCGAGTTGCTCTCATTATAATTTAAAATACCTGTGAACCTTCCCACTTCACGGCGGAGGAGGACTTTATCAGGACCAGACGGCCGTGTGAGGCTATCGCACAATTGGCGGTCGTCTACTAGATAGATACGAATTTAGGGTATATGTAAGTACCTCTCTAGCTATCAATGGGATGAACTAGAGAGGAGAGGAGAGGAGAGAAACGCCGTGCTACCCCAACACACTTGGACACATTCAATCACCCAGATCCCCACCAAAGCACTTGGCGAGTGGAGGTTAAAATCTTGTTTTACAGAGACTCCAATTGCACAATAGTAATTGGGACAGACTTGCCATTTTTGGCTGTACCGCAACCACCACACAGCTTGATTCTCGAACTGCAAGGCTACAAGTTCATTGTACGCTCAGTTGCCGTGAAACTCGCCCCACCTACGCGTATTATCTCCGTCCGAAATTAGCGTCTCCTAGAATCTCCAACTTTACCCGACGGACAAGCAGTCTATCGGCATGGACATAGTCAAGGCAGTGGAGACGTACATCACAAAGTTGGTGTCTACTCCTGCAGCTATGAAAGTTCTCCTTCTTGATACGCACACGGTAAGGTTGTCCAGTTCACCTTGTCGTGTATTGACCTCTCCTGGTTTTGCCAGACACCTATCGTCTCTCTTGCTTCCACACAGTCCACTCTCTTGTCGCATCAGGTTTATCTCACGGATCGAATTGATAATAGGCTGCGCAACCCAATGCCTCACATGAAATGTGTCTGTTTTCTGCAACCTAGCGAGGCCAGTCTTGAAGCAGTGTGCGCAGAGCTGCGCGAGCCCAAGTATGGCGAATATTACATGTGTCAGTGCGTGGATTCTTTCGGTAAGCCGATATCCGAGCTAACGTTCGTTGATCGACTAGATTTTAGCAATGTGTTGAATAAATCCTCGATCGAACGCCTCGCCGAGGTAGACGAATTTGAGGTGGTGCGAGAAGTGCAGGTATTGCAGCTGTCCGCTCTTTGCAGCGAGTAGATTCACGCCTCCACAGGAATACTTTGCGGACTACGCGCCACTTCTACCTTGTTTATTCTCTCTCAACCATTTGCCCACTGTCAGCAAACCACTGTACGGATCATCGCCCAACAGCTGGGATAACACCGCTCTAGAACACTGTGTGCAAGCAATCATAGCCGTTCTTCTCAGCTTGAAGAAAAAACCTGTCATCCGGTACGAAAGGATGAGTGGTATGGCCAGAAAGTTGGCCAATGAAATTCAGGTGAATTCTCTTTCCGTATGACCATCCTACTATATTCATGTTAGTGCAAAGCATCGCATCCAAGCGGAGTCGGCCTTATTCGATTTCCGGCTTATGCAGGTGGCACCGCTGTTACTCATCCTTGATCGGAGAAACGACCCTGTTACGCCCTTACTATCGCAATGGACATATCAAGCCATGGTCCACGAGCTTCTCGGTATCCAGAACGGAAGAGTTAACCTCAGCATGGTTCCTGATATTCAACCCGAACTTTCTGCAAGTTCATTCCCGCAAGATATGCTTCCACTTGTCCCTCACATGTTCGATAGGAAATTACTCTCACGACCTCCACTGATCCGTTCTTCCAAGCGCACTACTTGGCGACGTTTGGTGATCTTGGTACTTCATTGAAAAATTATGTCCAATCCTATCAGTCGCGTTCACTCGCTCAATCACCCTCGGCCATCAACTCGATATCTGACATGAAACGATTTGTCGAGGAGTATCCCGAGTTCAGGAAGCTTGGCGGAAACGTCAGTAAACATGTCGCCCTGGTCGGGGAACTCAGTCGGTTGGTTGAGAGAGATTATCTGCTGGATGTTGGTGAAATAGAACAAGGCCTTGCAACGAGTTCAGGCTGTGATTTCAAGGTTCGTACAACATTCGAAGGTTCACTTTTACACCGCCAATCGTACGTTTGAGCATAGACTGTCCAAGCTCTTGTCTCGAATAACACTGTGCCTGCATGGAATAAGCTCCGGGTTGTTATTCTGTTCGCGCTACGCTATCAGAAGACACAGACGAGCAACATTGCAACGCTCATCAATCTCCTCCTTTCCAATGGAGTGTCGCGGGAGGAAGCAAGGGCGAGTGCGTTCTATCCTTCACGTTCAGCGCTAATTGAATTATCTCGTCAAGCTTGTTTATGTTTTTTTGAACATCGCTGGTTCTGATCAGCGGCAAGATGATTTATTTTCGACGGAGTCACTGTTAGCCAAGGGCAGGTCTGCGTTGAAGGGCCTAAAGGTATGTCATTCATGTTGTGATCGGCATCTACTGACAAGTGGTATAGGGTGTTGAAAATGTCTACACTCAGCACACTCCACACCTCTCACAGACATTAGAAAACTTGTTGAAGGGACGCCTGAAGGAAACCAGCTATCCGTTCCATGAGAGTACTGGAACGAACCTTGGTCTGCAGCGGTATGCTGCATGATCTCATTGACTTCCCCCGTACTAATGATTATCCCTAAGACCGCAGGATATTATTATATTCATGATCGGTGGGACAACGTATGAAGAGGCCAGAACAATTGCTTTATTGAACCAAGACTCTGCTTCAACGGGAACGCGGGTACTGCTAGGCGGTACATGCGTGCACAACTCGTCCAGGTACTTGACGCCAGTTTCCGTTCTCATTACGATTCGGTATTGACTTCTATCAGCTACTTGGAGATGGTTCGTGCTGCAGCAGAGGCCTTTCCCAACTCTGTGTACGAGCCACCACCAGAATCATCATCAAACGCGCCATCACTAAACCTCAATTTGGGCGGTGTCAATGTCAGTCTTGGTGGGCCGAGTGGCTCGGGGGTATACAGAGCGAGCTCGGACAATGTCGGAGTTCAGGCCGAAGGCATCAGAGACGGTGTACGCAATTTAATCGATAAGGTGAAGCAGGGTGTGGACAAGATAGGCTTGGCTTGATTGCACCTATCCACAAAGCACTTCCTTGATGGAGAGTAGGAGAGCAGTAATATTTCTATATTCCTTTGACCGACCACTTGATACATTCTGGCGAAATACAATACATGACACATTTGTCTATTCAGTCACGTGATGTAGCAGGGTCCGTTCTCGGTTCTCAAGTCAAACTATATTCGCATTCTACACACTGTTTTCGATTTTCACGGTCGCTCATCCTTGACCACGGACTGGTGCGATGGCGAAGGGTTTTTTAGCAGGCCTCAAAGGCATCGATGCTTTTGGGAAGGTAAGTCCTTATTTACTACACCTTCGTGTGACACGTTGGCATGCCATATCTTACCATCTATCTACTGCTAGACCACAGAAGACGTGAAAGTGAAGACGCGTATTGGCGCTTTCTGTATGTCCAACTTTGTTTCCCCGGGCTGCTCAAACTTACATCCTCTACGTTCCTAGTGACGCTCATTTCAGCATGTATTATACTGGCTTTCACGACCATGGAGTTCTTTGATTACAGAAGAGTTGGAGTCGACACTTCCATTGTCGTCGATCGAAGTCGTGGACAGAAGTTGAGCGTGAAGCTCAACGTGACATTCCCGCATGTCCCTTGTTACTGTGAGTGATGCGTCGCAGCCTACGTTCAGCTGCTAAGCGATTACCGGTTGGTGGATGTTTCTTTCTTGGGCTTCGAACACAATGCTCCCAGTGCTTAGCCTTGACGTTATGGATATTTCTGGGGAACAGCAACGCGACGTTTCCCACAACATCATTAAGAAACGGCTCACAAAGGCTGGTGTCGACGTCCCCGGACAGCGTAGTGGGGAGCTGCGAAATGAGATCGATAGGTTGGCGGATAAGCGCGGGTCCGGATACTGTGGTTCATGTTACGGTGGTGTGGAGCCCGAGAGTGGATGCTGCAATAGTTGCGAGGAGGTTAGGCAGGCATACACGAACAAGGGTTGGAGCTTTGGCACCCCTGATGACATCGAACAGGCAAGCTGAATATCTGTCGAGTGGTGCTTTTCCATGTTAACAGTTCGCCATGTGCCAGTGCGTCCAAGAAGGATGGTCGGAGAAACTCAAGGACCAGGCGGAGGAGGGCTGCAATCTTTCTGGACGCATCCGAGTCAACAAGGTCATCGGGAACATCAACATATCCCCAGGCAGATCATACCAGACTAATAGTCGGCATTTCTACGACCTGGTGCCGTACTTGAAGGACGACAAGCACATCCATGACTTTTCTCACACCGTCCATGAGTTCTACTTTATGGCCGATGATGAGTATAACCCGACCAAGTCCAGGATAGGAAAGGAGATGAGGAGGCGTATGGGTATTGAAGAGAATCCCCTGGATGCCTATGAAGCCAAAGTTTGTTGATTGCAACGCATTCGCGAATTCTTGCTGAGTTGATCATCTCTAGACCACCAGGCCTCAATACATGTTCCAGTATTTCCTCAAGGTCGTGTCAACGCAATTCAGAACCCTCGATGGAAAATCCGTGCGTAAATTTTCTGATGGAGCCCAATGTACCTAGACTCACTTGGCGTGCAGATCAATACGCACCAATATAGTGTAACTCACTTTGAGCGAGACTTGATGAAAGGTTCGGGTGAAGAAGACAAACAGGGAGTGTACACGCATCACGGGGTTGCGGGAGCCCCAGGTACGCGACTCAAAGTAGTGGTCAAGAGGCTACTGTGTTACTGAGTCCTTTGCATAGGCGCGTTCTTCAACTTTGAAATATCACCCATTCTTGTCGTCCACTCCGAAACAAGGCAATCGTTTGCACATTTCCTTACATCGTAAGTGATGCTGTTTTTTCGGTCATAATGTTTCTCACTTAGTCTCTTTCCAGGACGTGTGCGATTGTCGGGGGAGTGCTGACTGTGGCTGCGCTGTTGGACAGCATACTGTTCGCAACTGGGCGCAAATTTAAGAAGGGGAGTGGCGCCAACGGGAGTACAAAGGTGCTATAGATGTTGTGGTCAGTAGATGACTATCCGTTTGGGCAGTCATTGGCTATCTATTCTGCTTGTGACCCTACTGTGCTTTTGGGCATGGACTAAGAGTCTCGACCAATTCGCTTTGAACACGAGAGTGCTTGATTCTGACAAGTGACGGTTTGGACAGGCTTTTTTAAGGGACTGGTCTTGGCTGCAGGGCGTGCGCGTGAGTCTGAATGTCTGAGTCGTATGTGTCGGGAATCGCCGAGATACGGTTTGATTGCCAGTACAATGAACAAGACTCCCTCCACAATCTTGTCCGACGCGCTCACCTCCTTCAACAGAGCCGCGACCCTCGCTGTACGTGTACCTCTCCACTGCTTCACCACCCACTGAATACAGTCCCGCGATCTCTTCTAGTTCACTGCAGCACAAGACCAGGCCGGCAAGGATGTCACGCAAGCAACCACCGACGCCCGCGATGCTCGCAGAGAACGCGACGAGGCCGTAAACGCCCTCCACGCCTCCAGGCTCGAAGAGCAAGCTTGGAAGCAAGAGGCTGGTGTATGGAAAACCACAGTACGCGAATTCCCTCGTGTTCCACGCGTTCTCCCATCTCACCTTCACACTAGGCAAACCAAGCCGAACTGACCGTATGACCCGCTCTTCCATCACTGACGCGTCTTTGATCATCCATCCTTGACAGATCAATCACCATCTTGAAACCATCGCCCAAATACGCCAAGAAGCCACTCAGTGGAAAAATCAGTGTCTTCGCCTTGAGGAGACCTCGAGACAGGAAGCCACCAGCTGGAAAGAACAGTTTCTTCGTGTAGAGCAGGAGCGGTCAAAACTTTCTCAACGCGTAGAAGAGCTCGTAGCTGAGCAGCTGACTTCCGTATGTGCCCTCGATTCAAATTACATGCCAGACTTCCTGAGTATTTTTTCAGAGTGGACATGTTCAAACATCGGCCACACCATATACTCCCATGGCTAGGTATTCCGCCATGGGCAACTTATCTGCATCTACCCGATTACACCGTGCCTCCGCGCTTGATTCTTTGACGCCAGGTATCCAAGAACACCCTCCATCGAAATTTGCATCCTCAATGTCCAAGGCGACCTCGTTCGCAAATCGAACCCGCCCAGGACCCAATTTCCAACTCCCAACACCACTATCGGAGAACCAACGCAGCGCACGCCAACGAGCCGCACAAGAAACCACTCCCTTTATCTCCCAGTCAGGATCGTCATCAAACGGCACGCGCCAGATACTCATTCGTCGCGTTCAGACTGTCGTAGAGGTCCCTGTGAAAGAAGAAAGCGTTGAACGAGAGGGTGTTGGACCGGATCCACGTGTTTCAACTTCTGCCTCTAACATCTCCTCAACTTCAACTTCAAAGGCGCTTCCCCGAACCACAGAGCTTAGCAAGGCAACTCCGCGTGTTCAACGGAAAGCATCCGCGAAGCGAACCTATGTTGAGGTTGACGATGAGGGATCGGAGCGAGATAGCGCCAGCCAGGATTTTAGGCAAAGCGATGCAGAAGAGTACCAACCTCTTTCAGATGATGACGATGAATTACTGATGGGTATTGAGGTCAGCAAAACGTCGAGCGTCGTATTTAGTTCTGTTTCATGTTGACAGCGCACCCACAGACAAATCGCAAAGAAGTCTACGGCATGAAACGTGTTCCGAAGCCAATCTCGATTCAGAAGACAGCTCGCCCTCTTGCTGTGGCCAAGAAACGAAAGGCACCTCCACCTACTAAAAAGAGTCGGCCTCCCACCACTTCTAAATCATGAATGCACACGACCTACCATCCCCTCCTAGGCACGGAACTGTACTTGCATCTCTAGTTCGCCTGATTTATTCTCCTACTTATGACCGATCTACGCATGCTTTATTGCACGTTGGAAACACATTTCTAACATCTTTCTCTCGTACGATGGCATGTGTACCCACAATGTAACTTTCATCCATGCAATCAAGGTTCCTACAAAATATTGCCCCAGCTCAAAGTACAACAAGATTTTCTTGATACAATACACCAATCACTTCAGTTACGCTGCTGGATGGAAGCATTTTCACCAACGAATTCGTCGAACCATTTGAACACTTCGTAATGCCACTTCAAGCTGTTGCCAGCATTCAACACCCAGTGATTCTCATCGGGGAAGATCACCAATCGGCTAGGCACCCCAAGTCTATTTCGAGCGCGGTGGTGTCAGTGCAAGTGCCGAAGAGTTGAACTGAAAGGACAACGTACTGTTGCAGAGCGTGCCATACCGCGATACCGTCGCTCTCGGGCAGGCGGTAGTCTTTGCTCCCATGGATGATCAACTCAGGCGTCGACCATTTGCTCACGGTGTACGCAGGGCTGTACCTATAATCCGTGGTCAGAGTTGAGTTTAGATCCCCGATGACCCGAGACGGGAACATACTTGCGAGACAGTTCAAAGGATTTCTCTTCCCAGGGACGTCCTCCCCACTCGTGGTTGAACTAAGCCAGATATCAAAAAGGTTTGATAGATCAAATGGGGATGTGCACCCACGAAGAAGAGCTCGTCAGTCGCATAACCGTTGTACGTGGTGTCGAAGACCTAGCACAATCTCAAAACAGCGGAACGGGGATAAATAAGAAGACATACACCATCATGGCACACCAATGCTTTGAAGCCGAAGCCGAATTCAGGGTTTCCTTGAATCCAACTGTGGGAGAGTCGGTCGTCAGCGCAACTGTTTAGGGGTGAAGATGTAAGCGCAATATACTTGATGGCGTAACCTCCGTAGCTCGCGCCAGCAGCGACTGCGCGCGCAGGGTCGATCTAGTCAATACTGTGAGAAGCACGTCGAGGGTTGGGGGTTCCGATGCTGGTTACCTGAGGGTAGTTCTCCAAGACGTAATTCCAGCCATTCTTAAGATCCACAAAGGGTTTTCCTCCCCAGTCTTCCTTGATTCCCTCGGTCAGGTCTAAGACGCTTTTGAGAAGACTGACATGTCATAGGAGGCAAGACCCGCGTACCCTGGCCGAAAGAAGTGGAACCGGTGGGGTTGATCGCGACGACCACATAACCCTGGTTTGCAAAGACTGACAGGCATTGGATTCAAATAGTAGCCAGTAGACGTTCACTGACCGTTATGATTCCAACGAGCAGACCAGGAATCAGTCCAGCAACCTTCGGGGCCTAAATGACCCGTGGGTCAGCCATCTCTCGCGTCCTCTTAGAATAATAACGGAACGTACCGCCATGGATGAGCAGAACAACAGGCCATTTCTTCACGTCCGTGGACTGGTAACCGGGAGGTGTGAGGATCCATCCGTGGATTATATGCTCCGCGCCTTGGAACCAGAACTCCTGGCCAGGGTGGAGGTGTTTTCCCTGGAGCGAAGCAGCTGAGAACTTAGTGATCTGGGTAAGCTCGCCTTTGACAGGACTCGATGCATTCTTGTTGATATCCGCTTCGACGAGCTTGAGGTTGCTGAGAACATACGCGTCGTTCGGGAATGTAAGCGAGGACAGTGCAAAGAGGAGACGGCCGTCCGAAAGTACTTGCAAGCCCGAAACAGCGTGTGTGTCGGTCAGAGCAACGGGAGTATCATACGGCGAGGTGAGTTTGGGGTGGGCTGTGGATTCACTGGGGGTTGGAGGGATTGGAAGGGTGAAAATCTTGACCCTGGCATTGTCTTCGGCGGTCAAGTAGATAAACTCGCCGCTTTCCGAGAACTAAATGGATGTCATTAGAGTTCTGTTTGCCAGAAAATGGAGTATTACAACATACCGCCAAAGAACTCGGGGAGCGGTCCCAGTCCTGGGTGATAGTGAAACTGACGCCTTTTTCGAGGTCGTGAATGACAACCTTGGCCCTGGATGGCGCGTCTGACTAGTTGCTAGGAGGGAGCACACTGATAAAATGACCCACCTGTCTGATTCATGGCCGTCTTCATCAAGCTGAAGCCAAGCCACCTTGTTACCCTGGCGATTGAAGGCTGGAGCATGAGTTGCACCATGCACGCCAGAGGTAAGCTCTACGAGGTTATGGCCATCAAAGCCAACGAGGTATATCTATGGCGGAGTCAACAGAGCAACAGTAGACATTCAGGCGACCGTACATTTTGTTTCGTGTGAACTGCTTTGGGGAGCTTAGGGTCTTTTGCGGTGAAGATGATCTGACTGTCTGAGATGTCGAAATCGTCTGTTCCACCAAATGGTTCGACGGGAGAACTCTGAGACAACAAATCCGAGGGTGAGGACATCTCTTCATTGGAGATAGGCTACATACCAAATCAGTGCCCTTGAGGACATTGGCGAATTCGTACCCAAGGATGAAATTTCCTTGGTCTTTGGATAACCGCACGGTGAAGAGAGACTTGTGCTTGGGACCAACCCAAGTGTCCCATTGGCGCTCGAATGTCTTGTCGTAGACCAAAGCGGAATTGCCGCGGTTATCGTACTCTTCGTCGTGGTCCTTGACAGCCTTCAAATCACCGTCCGCGTAGACGTACGCGGAGAAGACGAGGATGCCCGCAGAGTGCACATAGCGGAAGTCTGCGGCAGTAGTGACGGGAAAATACCCGACGGGGGTGGACTCGCCGACACTGATCGAGCTCTCATTGAATGTGACTGGAATAGTGAAAAGTTCGTGTTTCTTCTCCTTGTCTTCGCCTGTCTCGACGATATGCGCGATGGTACGCGCGTCAAGCCAAAACGCATCGCCCCCGTTGGGAAGCGGGAGATCATATGGATCTGATCCGCCTGTGATGGGTGCTATGGCAAGCGACTTGTGGGTTCTGTGCGAAGTGAGAGGGGTCCGAGTGAGGAGGAACTAGATCTGTCACGACTCACTTGCGATCCTCGAAGGAGTATGTGCTGACGGGGATGAGGGTCAAGTCACCGGCCGGGTTAGGGAGGGGGGCGCCCGGCCTGGGCAGGGTCAACATGTCCTGCGGGGAGAGAACATCAGGTGACGCTTTGAGAGCGAACTCTGTGGACATCGTTGGCAGTTGCAGTGAGACCGGCACAAAGGGCTGCTGGAGGAAAGGCCCAGAATACGCAGGGCAACATCAGGCAGCCACGGCATATCGATAAAGTCGATATCGATGGCCCTTTTACACGCGCAAAATAGGAACTTGCGAGCACAGGGGCCCGGGAGTGGGTAGTATCACACACCACAGACGCAGACGAGAAAAATGAACCAAAGTTCCGCAGACCGATACATCGTCTACTCCTCGTCCATCTCCTCGTCCTCGTCTCCCGCATTCCGCTCCTCCGCGGGCACAACCCCACTCTCTACCTGCGTGACCACCCCTGTGTCAGAATCCCACCGTGCTTTCAGTCCCACTCTGAACACTACCATCTTCTCTCCAATGAGCTTTAGCAGCTGTGCCTGTTCGCTCGTGAGTACCTTGCCTTTGCCGCATATCTTATACGATGTTTCCAGCGTAGGGACACCCCTTTTCAATGTTGTAGACAGCCCTAGTTTACGCAGCTGAGGCTCCTCGTTGTGCGGGAACGATTCCGGGGGGTCCGAGTATACTCGCATCACAGGACCCACAGGGAGTATCACTGTCCGGCTGGCAATGTTGCCTGTCCGCGCAAAGTCGGCTTGTTGGAAGTCCTCGAACCACTCGATCACTCCCTGTGGCTCTGTGTCGGTAAATAGCAAACCAACTTGGCCTTTTATTTTCTGACGTATGATGATGGTTCATGAGTTGCTTGGAAAGAACTGGACCGAGATGACATGCCTCGGCAAGTTTATGCAGTCCTGGCTTATGTTCTTCTTCTGGTGTATTTCCAAGTGCCTTTGCCATCACCGCAGCCCTGCCAAAAAACATCCGTGCTGAACTTGATCATAGCGGCTGTCAGATTAAACATACTCCCGCGGTGGGCCGTCTACTCACTCTCTCCAGAGATTTCGGACGGTTTTGAGATGTGTGTTGCGCATCGTGCCTACCTCGAATAGCCAGCAGTACTTCCATTTTTCTGCGCTTTGTTGAACCTGTCAAAGTCTCTCGCTGGGACAATGAAATCGATGGACGATGTTGTGCGCACCTCGTTCAGCAGCGCATTTTTGTGTTCCCTGGTCTTCTTTGAGACCTTTGTGAGTGATACTAATCAAGAGCGAGAACGTCGTGTTATTCATTGCGAATTAACCGGTACTACAGTCTTTTGATCTCACCGACTTTTGAGCGTTTTGACTTGGGCATGTGGGTTTCAGGAAGCTGTGGGTTTTCAAGTCCGCCAAACCTTCCCTCGTCGACTTTGCCATGTCGGCAATTTCATCAGCAGAGCTCAGGGCCCTTGAGGACGTCCTCCTCAATACCTCCAATAAAGTCGCCCTTCACGACAGATTTCGGGCCCTCTTTACCCTCAAATCTCTCAAGAACGATGATGCAGTCGCCATCATATCGAAAGGTGTCGTCCGTTTCCGTCACTGCACAGTGTACCTCATCATCGCCTAACCTTGCCCTCTCTTAACAGCCTTTGAGGATCCTTCCGCCCTTCTCAAGCACGAGCTGGCCTATTGTCTTGGG
This sequence comes from Rubroboletus satanas, assembly GCA_038090635.1. Taxonomy (NCBI): domain Eukaryota; kingdom Fungi; phylum Basidiomycota; class Agaricomycetes; order Boletales; family Boletaceae; genus Rubroboletus; species Rubroboletus satanas. Next base: position 11,556 of record JBBPNB010000284.1, read on the forward strand.
CAGATGAAAAGGACATCTGCATTGCCCGTTCTCGAGTCAGTTTTGCGAAAACAAGATGAAGATCCTATGGTTCGGCACGAGGTATCTTATCCCGCCAGTTACGTTCCCGCGAAACCCCCCTCTGACAATCGTGCGGGACAGGCAGCGGAAGCAATGGGTGCGATTTCCTCCACAATGTCAGTCCCGATCCTCGGCGAATACCTTTCTGATCCGAATCGGAGCGTACGCGAAACTTGTGAGATCGCACTCGCGAAGATCGACTGGGATAACTCGGAAGAAGGGAAGAAACATCTTGCAGCTACGGAGTCTCCGGATACCGTGCCGTGTGTCTGTCCCTTCCGATTTCTTCTTACCTGACGTGCTCATCTGGCTATGATAGCCCATATACCTCAATTGATCCCGCTCCACCGTCCTCCCACCTCCTGTTGGGGCAACCAAAACCTGACGATGTAACGGAAGCATCTATATTATCACTCAAAGGAAAACTGCTCAACACGAAACTGCCACTCTTCGAGAGGTACCGTGCGATGTTTGCCTTGCGGAATATCGGCACGCCATCAGCGGTGGATGCACTCGCGTGTGGTTTCTCTGATGACAGCGCTCTTTTCAAGTAAGTGGACCAATCGCACTCGGTGTCCTGGCGCTGAGATGACTGCAGGCATGAGATTGCATTTGTCTTTGGCCAGCTATTATCAGCTTATGCCGTGCCATCTTTGATCAAGGTCCTTCGAGACGTGAATGAATGCGATATGGTGCGGCACGAGGCAGCAGAAGCTCTCGGTGGCATTGCAACCCCCGAAGTGCTTCCGCACCTAAAAGAATGGATGACGCGGAAGGATTCACCGACCGTCGTCCGTGAGAGCTGCCAAGTTGCCGTCGACATGTGGGATGTAGGTGTTTTGCCCTAACATGCAATGCCGTTTTAACCGCGCATTCTTAGTATGAAAACTCTGGCGAGTTCCAGTATGCAAACACGCTTGAGACCGCGCGCACCACTGAGCCCATGGCTGCATGAGAACGAATTTACGAAAGAAGTTTAATAACCTGCATGTCGTACATTTGTATCTCTTAATCACAGAAATCAGGAGAGAATATACATAGAGTGATAGCCCAAAAACACGTCTCGAGGTGTAATTGAATGGCTACGTTATCGAAGACTACACGATAAACGTCGGAAAGCTGGACAACATATAACGATAATGGTGAATCATAATAGCGACAGGCATACAACATAGGGTTCTATTCGGTATCGAACACCAAGGCTCTGACCTCAATGGACTGCCTCTGAGGGGCATGCGACGGACTAGTGCTATCACGGAAGGCCGAGTGGGGCGTCAAACGTGCCTTGTCGACGTCGGAGTCGAAGCACTTGATAAAGGTGACTTCGTCTGGCGTCTGGTCAGATAAGTAATACCATTTGTGTTCGGGATTGTACTTGACGCTGAAGGTGGAACCCTCGCGGTGAGCATAGATATGACGGGTTGAGATAAGGTCTTTGTCTGGATCGACAGAGCGGTAGTCAGCTAATGCGAGGGGGTCGTGGGCCACGGGGTTAGCAATAGGTCTAGAAGATGCATAAGTGGGTATTTAGTAAGATGTGCACCTGAAACGCACCTCCAGACATTGATGATGCGGTATCGACCTTTGAGGTGTCGCTCAGCCTCATGCCCGAGGTGGTACTCTACGCGCTGAGCCGCGGCGGCAAATGTCTGGTCAACATGGACACGTTGCTACGGAAGAAGAGTTAAGGGGTGAGGTGCTTGCGGAGAGCTTCCATCGGGACACCACTGACCACTGGGCCACGGGCCGGAGCCTTGGAAGGTGCTCTCTGGTCAGGGGAGCTGCGCCTGATGGTGTGATCGAAGATGAAGACTCTCTTGGCACCGGCGTACTGTTTCAGGATGTCCTCGACCTCGGAATAGTAAACTGTCCTAATCTTGTCCTCGTCGACAAAGTCTTTCTCGACGCTAGGATAGTGGACGAACTGGAACCCGCTGACGTCGAGACCCAGTGCATCGCCCTTTCCTCTAGCATCATGAATGACCACGGGGCGAGTGTCCTCGCCGACATTGGACTTTGGGACGCCCGCGGGAGGTTCGTCGACATAGAGGTAAGGAGGCTGTGTGTCACGAGGAGCGTAATAGTTGAGGGTCGCTTGGACGTCACGGGGAGCGAGCACTTCTACGGTCATTATGAAGCGAGTGTGAACTGATGCGTACCATGAGAAGGATCCCCTGCGTTTTTATACTGGGAGACGATGCCTGGGATGATGGCTTGGTAAGACGGGCAGCGCGCAAGCCCGAGCTTTGGGTGGCGTGCTGCCTCTGACGAAGCCTATCAGTCAGCGTGGGTCAGAGCCATTAATACCGTGTGTGTTGAGCTTGAGGTAGACGATGACGACGAACGAGGAGGGCTGTCAAGTAAGAAGTGATGAGACTGCAGACTTCGTCTTACCTACTACGTGCTCGTCGAGATGACTGACTGTGCCATTCTCGCCATCGCGTCGTCGACGCAGACCGTCCGTGCACTCCTTCAAAGCATGTCGTTTGCCCTCCGCTCTGGGTCCAGCTGACAGGCAATCCCAGGACTCGTGAAAGATGTCGTCCTCGATGAACAAGCCTTCGCTGTGCCGTGGACGATCGTGAACAAGTACTACACAGCCGAGGTCAAGTTCCTCGTCTACCCATTCTCTTCTTGGGCCTCACTCCAAGAAGAACGCTTGGCCCCTGCTCTCCTGTTCGTCTGGAACAGAGGAGAGGTACGTCTCGGTGCCCGTGTGCTTCTCCTGGCCTCACTGATCTGCCTCCTATAGCCTTATCGCGACCAAATTCGCAAACTCTCTCAACACGCATCTCAGCATGAGTACGAGGTTGCCCTTGCCATCAGACTCCCCCCCACTGGCTCGACTCGGCCTGCAGAGATCGAGGATGGCCAGGACATAGATGCCTACTTGTCTTCCGAGGGGTTCGAGTTTGTCGATGTCCCCGATGTCGAGCCTTCTTCGCCCGACCGTGCGGGTGAGCTAGCAGCCATCTTTCCTACGTAGCAGTATTCACATTCCCTCCCTTAGGCATCCCTGGTATACCTCGGATTGTCGATGCATTGAGCACCATCATGTGGCCATCAATGGTTCGACAGACCTCCAAACGGGGCTTTATCGGCGCGGTACAAAGGAATCATGGTATTTCCTCAGACGACTACCACAATCTCGTACGGTTGGTCGGAGAAAAAGTGTCCGGAAACGACCGTGATCGTATGCAGCACGAGCTCGAAGAACTTGAACGTTGGCTCGATGAAGACACGTTATCTGGCGATGCAGACGGTGACGACGAAGCTGCCCCCTGGAGCACCGTCGTTACTCCAGGAACCCTCTCTCCTTCCTTGAGCGGTTTTCTTGAGGATTCGCGCCCTACCACTCCCAAAGCTGGTTTTGACGATGATTTCACTTCCCTCGTCTCTGCCTCGTCTGCAAGTTCCGCCGGCATCCCTCGGGTCCCTTCCGAGAGTTTTTCGTCCCCACCGGGGTTTACACCTCTCGCATCCACGAGTTTCAGTTCCACCTTCAGCTTTAACTCCACTCCGTCTGGCTACTCGACTCCCACTTTTGGTCATCACGCAAGCTTCGACACGGCTCACCTAGCCCCCGGCGAATCTTACAAATCCCTTGGCTCTGTGTCAGACTTCGGCGACCAAGACAAGGAGTCGGTTAATTCAGAACGGACATCCAACAATTGTAATGAGGATGACGAAGACATGCCTTCACGGCTTGAAATTGCGGAAACCTCGCGCGAGATTTTTGGTTCCGTGCCTCTCTCGCTCTCTCCCGCGCAGGGACGAGGTGACGGGGGCCTCCTGGCACTGGCCGCTCCTGGCGAAGTGCCGTCGCAAAATTATCCCGGCGAGGAACTGGATGTCGAGATGACGGACGCCAATCTCGAGCGCTTTGATTTACAAAGCGTGTTAGGCGCGCTCCAAGGACTGAAAGAGGAAATTGCCGGGATGCCCGATGAGGAGAGGAGGAAGGCTGCGGCAAGAGTAGCTCTGGGACTTGCATATGGGCTACATTCCGTGGCCGGTGAGGTGCTTGTCTGATATACCGGTGCCGACAGACGTGTTTTGTAAGATATCGTATGGCACACGAATGCTTACTTTCGTCTCTCTCCCCAAACACATGCTGGGCGACACCCTGATGCAGCACATACATTGGATCAGCGGATGAGTGGAATCTAAAACACATCCCGATCATTTGAATGCTCCTTCCTCCTGTGCAAGCAACGAAATGACGCGAGCGAACGTGCAAGAAAATCATTCCACGTCTTCATCCACATCTTTCGCTTTACCAGTCTCATCTCTGACACCTCCTTCTGCAAAACTCATGATTCCCACCAAGTCCAACTTCGAAACCACATCCTCGGCTTCCCCCACGTCCATTTCCGCGAGCACCTTGTTCACTGCCTCTAATGTCCCGACCCTCAGCGCATCTTTGAGTGCGTCACCGAACCCATCGAAAACTGTCCAGCGCATCATCAGCGCTTTGCGCACTTCCTCGACGTCTAGGCCCTCTGTTCCGGGGCCCTCGAGGACGAGATCGTCGGGTGGCGGACCGTCGGGTACGTTGAAGTTAATGGTAGAATCGGGGTTCTCAGGTACGAGCTGGATCTGCTCTTTTTGTGAAGTGGAAAAGGAGGCTTCAGTAGCAGTGGCTGCCGCACGAGTGACAAGATGAGCATAAGTGTCTTCGACATCTTTGACGAAGATGGGTACGGCACGTTTATCGCCCGCAATCATCCTAGAGTCGCGACGATGATGAGTCCTGATGTGGTCACGCTGGAGAGGCAACGACCCACTTCTGGAAGAACACCCTCACTCCATCACGGCCCAATTTATCACAATATTGCAGAAGCAAGCTTTGGTGCACGCATTGCTTTGCATATTTCTCACGTCCATCCGTCTCTGCCTGGAAGGCGGTGACGAGGAGAGCGTCAGATGCACCTGGAACGACGACATCACGATTGTCCTGTATGAAGGCAAAGGATTTGGCATAGTCCCAGAGCGGCAACTGGGAGAAACGAGCGAGGGATGGGGTGAGCTCTGGTAGATCTTCTTGCTGCTCGTCCTCGTTGGGGGCATCTGCAGCCGAAGGAGGAGGGGCTGCGGCAGCATGAGAGGAAGAGGCGACAGGGTTGAGTACTTCGTAGGTTGTCGTTGTGGTTTTAGTCGTCTTGGCATTTGTGGTCGTATCCGTGATTGCATTCTTGATCGGGGGCGGGGCAGGTTTGGGAGGCACATACTGGACGGTGTAGTGCAAGGGTCAGTATTCCAGGCAAGCTGAAGAGGGGATGCAAGATTGAGATACCTTGCTTTCCCAACCTTCGTGTATATCGTCGCTGGTGATGTGCTTCTTCTGCTCCTTGATTTCTTCTTCGAGGTCCCCCTTGAGCTTGCGCGTATGCTCTGCAAGCTGAGCGATGTGCTCCTCCATGCCGTCGAGGATGGCTTTCTCTTGCTCGTCCTGGGGAAGAGCCTTGACACTGTCGTAGATCTGGAGAAGAAGGGAGAGAATCGTGGCATCATATGTGGGCTGGTTCTTTGCATTGGTGGGAGGTGCTGCGGGGGATGGGTTTGACTGGAGACGATCCACGAGATATTGGAAGAAGAGGAGACCGGTCTGAGATTGTCCAGCATCAGGATCTTCTGCGAGGTCTCCCGCAGCGCTGGCGGGTGCGCCGGCGATACGCTCTCTGATCCTGACGAGGCGGGGATGGAGGATGTTGTTGCACGCCATCTCGGCCCCGAGTGCCTCGATCTTGTGCTTGCGGGCCTCGCGCTTCTCGTGGATGTCACGCTGTTTCCATCGGATAAGAGAGCGTTTGTCAACGTTGGGGTGGCCCTCGATGTCGGAGTCGTCTGAGAGCTCAAGCTGGTCCCACTTGGAGTAGTTGAGAGGCATCGTGGATATCGTGGACGAAGGTTGTCGTTGTTAGTGGTGGCGGACTGACTACGGAAAGTTATCGAATTCAAGTCAAGGGGTCTGACGCTGATCGCTGATCGCTGATCGCCAACGCTGCTAACGTCGCCGTCGCCGTCGACGTGCAGCTCGCTAAACTTGGCGGGGGTCCGTGCGAGTGGCTGAACCATTCGGGGGTCGTTCGCATCTTTGCTCTCAACACCCACCACTCAAAGGCAGTGCAATGGACACCGACGTCGAGCAACCACAGTCAGTCCCACCACCTTCCGCCTCAACGTTGGACATGGCCTCTTCCTTGCGTGCCGCTGCTCTCTTGTCCAGAAAGCGTCGGAGGGTTGCTCCTAGCGCACCCTCTCTACCTCCTCGCCTTGCCCCAGAGCCCACTCTGCAACTTGACTATGGTCACGATGATCCAGCGGCCACCCAGTCCGACCCCAAGTCGTCCCCGGTTTTACGACCCTCAGCCCCAGAGCCGTCGGCCCACATAGAAGACATCGAGGACGGTCAAATTCGTGAAGAGGGCGAAATCAGCGATACCGAGGCTTCACCTCCACCACGATGGTCACCCACTCCGCCCCCGAGGTTGAGACCACGGCCGTTCACTTCCCAACCCCAGGAATCTGCAAGAGTTGAAGTCCTCTTACCCCCACGCCCACCATCTCGTATTGAAGCCCCAATAGCTTCCCCGTTGGAACTATCCGATGCTCAGGCATGGCAACCTGCCAGTCTCGAACCTTTTGTGCTCGAGACATCTACCTACAGACTTGACACGAATCACGCCAGACCAGGACTCACCAGTTCGTCATCAATCCTACATCGGTCACCCTCACTACTAATTCTACTTCCAGTGACTCAAGATCAGTACAACACCGCCAAAGACATCGTTCTTGACCTCCTTGGATGGGGCGTTCCTCCCGAATATCTCGTGGAGTGCGGCTTGAGTCGGCATGTCATCTTCTACGTTTTTTCGGAACTCAATCTGCGGCTTCCAAGCAATTTGGATACAAGTGGGCTCATTCCGTACCCAACACCTGAGATACTCGCACTTATACCAATTTCTCCATCCTTGTCCACGCACTCGCTACATTCTTCGTCTTCTACAATGCCGCCTCCGTCTGCCATCCCAGCCCGAGTTTCTCTTGCAGAGCGCATGCGTATGGAGCACATCGACACTCGGATGTCCTCACCCGACCCCTCTCCGTACATCAAGGCTGAGCCGAGCTCACCATCATCCGTTGATCTCAACAATTCTCATTCGCTGCTCGTGATAGAGCAGCAACGACGCCAGGAACTACTCGCCCGCAAAGCTGTCATCGCCTCTCGAAAGGCTCGACAAAGCGAATCCCCAGGTTTTCCCACTCCATCCAAAGACCAGGACATCGATATGAGTGCAGTTCCTGCTCAATTCGTTGACGATTTTTTAAAGACGATTGGGCCTACTTCGCAACTGGATACTGGCGATATCGACAACCACAACCGAGGATCCTCTGTTGGCACAACTTCCTTGTCAAGTTCGGAGCACATGGATGTCGATGACCTGGTTCCTGGTCTATTTGGCGCATCTAGAGATACTTCCACTTCCTCTGCAGGACCTTCTTCAAGTCAGTCCAAGTCTTCCTCAAGCACGGCCATTTATACCGAACTTCACTCACCTGTGGCATTGCCTACTGGATCAACGGACAACGCAGGCTCCACCAGCAGTGGCACGGAGCGAGACTCAGCGACGTCTATGGACATAGCTGACTCAGGCTCATTCACGCCCACCCTTCAAGGCAACCTGAGTTATGCAAATCTGGACGGCGACAATGGCTATCCACAACGCCGAGGCATGAAGCGTCCCGTGGCAGCTGACTTTGTAGATTTCGACAGTGGCCCAGGACCCTCGCGTGGTCACGGAAGCTCATCTTCCAATGGTTGTTCCAATGGAGGTCCGTATCCCATCCCTCTTTCCCGACGCAAAGCCGGTAGTTTCGCTGGAATTAGCGGTATGCGCCGTTGCGTAATCGAATTGAGCGATAGTGAGGACGATGGTGACAATCAAGTGGGGGGGGATCATGTGGGGAACAGTGACATTCGGGAGTATTCCCCGGCAGTCAGTACAGCATTTACCACACGCGTTCCACCACGGCTCACCGTGACTCCGACGATGCCTTTGTCTCTGGGGTCTTTGGGTGTTACCAACGGCAATACTGGGCAGTCGCTACCCACAGCGCCAGCCACGAATGCGCTCGCAGAAAAGGAGGAAGAGATCAAGAGAATGCGACAGCTCATTGCTCAAAGGGAAGAGTCGAGGTTGAAGAAGCTTGTGGCTGTAAGTCCTTTCAAGTCCTCGTTCAAGAGGTGCTTAGTGTGTACTGTAGATGTCTGGGAAGTCAACACCAGTGACAGCACCCACCGCCGAGGCAGAGGCCCCGGAAGGAACGGCGATGGTAAAACAGGAAGAAATGCTCAACGGTTCACTGAGTCTCAAACATTCATCGACGTTGCTCTCCTCACGAGATCGGGAGAAGAGTCACCCTTCCATCCCGGAATTGACGAGAAGACATGGTTCGTGTCGTTTACCCATCTCACTCACCCTCACTGCTCCGGACGTGCGCATTCCGCATTTGCTTATCACGGCGATCTTACACGGGTTTTGATCACACGTTGACCCTTTTTGTATCCAGGTATTTCGGTAGCAGTGGTTGATGGGAACCCAGATCTCCTGACCTCCGACAACTCCGGGACGGTTGGCACACCGAGCGCCACTGGTAACCGAAATGACTTATCATCCCAAGAGACGTCCACCATTGGTTCTCTCTCTCGGTTCTCCGCCAGTCCGACAGCCGGCTGATATACTTCTTTTGCTCTTCCCCCCCCCCTTCCTGTGGTTGCTCTTCTCTTCTTTTTTGAATCTACCACCATTATATTTTCTTTTACTGTCATTCCTACCCACTCATCATGCTTTCATTTCTCGTTTCTTTTCCTTCTTGGTTGTAATGTGTGGGGTTCTCACCGGTGTGGTTTCATTTCCATTACCGCCGGTGGGTATTTGACTGGGGGGTTGCAGGACGCGAACTTTCCGTGCAAGACGGAGACTCAGAAGATGATCAAGGTATGTTCGCCGTTCTACTCATCCTCGTCATCCTCTTCTCCTCGCGTCGGTGCTCATAGCCTGCTTTTTGTTCCCAATGATGCTGTTCCCTGTGGCTTCCTTAGACTTGATGGTTACTGGGGAGACACAGACCGCACAAGTGGCAAGAATCCGTTCCTTTTCTCATGTTGACTTCCTTCCCCCTTCCTAACCTCGCCCCCTTTTGCTTTCCCCCTTTCCCTTCACGCGACACCGTAATGATATGCTTAGGTTCCCTCGTCGAAAGAGGACATTCATCAAGATTCCGCCGCCGCCGGTGATTCTGGAGCATCATCGTCGGCCCAGGTGCGTGTTCCAGTCTGGCTTGTTATGGAGGCCATGTGGCCTGAATTGTTGATGTGTGCTAATGTACATTGGTGGCTGCCGTTGGCGATAGGTTCTGCGGCCCCAATCGCCGCAATCACGAAATGAAGCACCTCCGCAACTATCGAGATATGACTTTCCATTGTACGATTCCCCTCTCTCTCGATATCCACTCCTTCGCCCTCGATTCGGACCGGACGCAAGCGCTGGGAATCCCTCTTTTGTCAACTTGCAATCTGAGATAACTACCGCATCACACGCCAGTGCTCGTAGTACCTCCCTTCCTAGTGTACATTTACCATCCCCTATTTCGTGTACAACAGGCGTTGTATCCTCTCACTCTTCCTCCCCTATTCCTCTCTCAGGCCTCAAGCAAATGAAGCAAGCGGTGCTTCATCATTCACTCGCACAATTGACTAGGCGCAGCACGGATCTTCGGGTGTGCCCATACGAGGTGCCCGGTGGCGGTATATGCCGTGATAAGGACTGTGGAGAGCTGCACCTCAGCCGAATAAGCAAGGAGCCCAGCGGTGCGTCATGAAGTTGCTTTATGTGCGAGCTGACTGAACGTGTCTATCCGTCCGACCTGTTACTGCTGGATTTGCAGATACGGAAGTTGCGGCATACGTCCATGGAATGCTTCCACACCCGTGGAACGGGCGTTGCGACGTGCGGGCGATTGAGATTGCGCTCGAGGGCGTTCGACTGCGCCACCGTGGCGCCACAGACATTGACAGTCGTGTCCGGGAGGCGCTTGGTGGACTTGGTATACCGATGATTTAACCTCACGCTGACATGAATGGTCTCTTGTCTGGCCAGAAATGTGATCGACACCCGAGGAAGCATGGTACACGGATTTTTTTTTTTTTCCCTAAAAGAAAGAAATTTCTCGAATGTCAAAATGCCAGGGGAAAGGAAAGAGCGCTGAGCGCCACGGGAGCCTGCGCTCCCGAGGATGGTGGACACGAGACGCGATATATGTTGTACTTGGCTCGCTCTTGATTTTTCTTTTCTTTTTAATTTTATATATTTTGTCGGACATGGGTGATTGATCCGAAAAGGGGTAATGATGAGATAATCATCCGCGGAAAGGGGAATTGTGAATTCCCAAAAGGGAAAATGTGGGAGTGGCGGCTGCGGAAGCAGATGCCGGGGATTACCGGGATGTGCCTGACGGTGGGAATATACTCCGACGAAGCCAAATAAACAAACACATTGGGGTGTCTTTTTTTGATCGTCCAGACTGAGACAACACACGCCCCGTTGACACTCCCTCCCTTTTCCATCTCCTTCCAACTTCAGCGATTCCTTTTAAGGACGCCCTCCGCACCCTCGCTGACATCGTCACCTGCCCGCCCATCGTCGTCCACATCCCCAATTAAACGTCCACCCCGCCACAAACACCACTCGTCGCCATCGACGCCATTCCCGCCCATACACTACATGGCCTATCGCCATCTCCCATCTGCAAACAACAGCTCACCATCTTATCCGTATTCCAAGACCGCGACCCATCACGGTCAGCAGCCTTCCCTTTCCGGCCAAAACATCCAGGACGACCCTGCCTCATCCTCACCGACGATGCGTAAGCGCCAGCGCACGGGCCTCGATATCTCCAGCCCTGCTGTGGCCGATCCCCAACAGCAGCCCCCACCTCAGTCAGCTCAGCCACCACACCAACAGCAACCTCCGCATCTCCCCCAACAGGGCGCCGTCCCAGAGGACGGCTTCATCAACGATCAGGACGCTGTAGAGAGCGCCGGCGATGACGACGATGACGAAGAAAAACCAAAGGACAAGAAGGCAGGAAGGCGCAAGATTAAGATCGAGTTTATTCAGGATAAATCAAGACGTCACATAACATTCTCCAAAAGGAAAGCTGGTATGCGATCACCTTCCTTTGCCTCTCGTGTTTTTTCCTGAAAATGCTGCTTCACTTTCGCAGGCATAATGAAAAAGGTATATGCGTCCGTCGTGCCTTCGCCTATCGCTTATCTAACCCACTTCCTCAGGCATACGAGCTTTCCACCCTCACAGGCACCCAAGTCTTGCTTCTCGTCGTTTCAGAAACAGGTCTTGTATACACCTTCACAACCGCCAAGCTACAGCCTCTCGTCACACAGCCTGAGGGCAAAAATCTCATTCAAGCTTGTCTCAATTCCACTACTCAGGGAGGCCCTCATGGCGGTGCCCTACCACCTAATGTGGCCATCGCGGCCCCCATGAACCGTTCCACGCAGCCCATACCCATGCCTCCCGGCGGCACCGCCAATCTTCCTGGCGGTCTCTCCATCCCGGGTGGCCCCGTCGGCGCTCCTGGTCCCACCAAAGAGGATGGTGATGAAGATGGCGATGACGAAGTCGCCCATGGTGGCCGCACTGCGTCCGTTGGCGACAAGCGTCGTCGCCGTCCCTCCACTACAGCGGCTTCGGCGTCAGGTCGCACTGGACCCGGTTCCCCCCAAACACCCAACAGCACAATTCCACCTCTTTCCATTCCTGGAGCTTCTCAACATCAGCCCACAACCCAGGCACCGCCACCTCCGCAAATCTCTCTTGGCTCCCCAACGAGCCCTCAGCAACAACACTCACAGGTGCCTTCGTCCCCACAGTATGGCCCCTCTCCAACGGGAGGCTATGCCCCCCATGGTCAGCATCACGGACATCATGCCGGGAGTCCTACGGACGCGGGCATGTATGGCGGACACATGATGCCTGCCCCACCCTACTCGTATCCAGGAGCCGGTGGTCCGGCAGGGCAGGGTGGTCAGCCCCTAGGTGGGCTTGCTGCGGCTGCCGCTCAGCACAATCATTGGGCGCCGCCACCACAGGCTGGACACTATGGAAGGAGATGATGCACGGTCATTGACTGCTTTTTTGTTCATGAGTTTTTTACGCCCGCTTGGCTGGCGTTCTTGCGTTGATGTATTCTTTTTGTCGAAATGGGTTCGTAGCCAATCTATGCACGCCTTGCAGTCTGGTCATTCTTCTCTTACCTTCTCGACTTCTTTATCCCCTTGACTTCCTTTTTTTTTTCTGGTACTTACATTCACGCTTTGTCCTTGTTGAAAGTGTACACTAATCGATCAATGCCCTGCACGACGACTCATTGCGTTTTGATTGCTATATAACCTTGGTTATAGGCTGTTCTACCACCCATCTGCATCAGGTTAGTGAGGCCATCGGTTTTGCGGCCATTACATTATAACTCAGGTACCCTCGAGGACACATTATTTCCGTCGGTAGACTGGCAATATGAACGACCCTCTGTGGGCACATGAATACATGAATACGCTCACAGCGTTTGTACTTTGCAAGACGGCAGTGCTTCCTTCGTCCGTCCAAGGTGAGTAAACTACGCCAATAGCATCAAGTTTCTTTTGTCTTCGGCAGAAACGCGGAATTAAATGGGACGACCGAGTGGCATCTGCAAAGCCATCGAGTAACGTCACTGCTGGACGACTCTCTGCCGCCGCCTGAAGGCCTATCTGAGAATTTTGATTGGTGGACTCCACTACCGTTTTACAGACTAAC
>JBBPNB010000285.1:0-24448 GCA_038090635.1 Rubroboletus satanas
GGGAGCTGACTGAGGCTGCCCCTCAAACTTCCATTCAAATTTTTCAACTGGAAGAGGCCCAAGGTCACAGGAGAGAACAGTTGAGACTCGGATCCAGAATTTGGCAAAAGACTGTTGTGTATTGAACTTGAACGGACCCTTTGACACAAAAGATGTGGTTGTCGACACCTTCCCACCGCGCCCAGGCTTCTTTTCGGCAACTGTCTCATAGACTTGCACATAAACAGTGAAATTGCATGGCTCAGGCTCTTCTTCAGGTCCCTCGTCACCGGCAGAGCATGCTTTGTGCACAGCACTAGTATTGCCTGCACCATCCATCGTGGTCTTGCGCTTTTTTGACGGAGGTTTGACGGAGGTTAGGGTGGGATCTTCAACAACCTTCCATGTCTGCTTGCTGCGGAAAGACGGCGGGGGTGTGTGATTCTCAAATTGAATCTCGGGACTCAGGGATGGAGCAGCTAGGATAATAATCTGTCAGTTAGAACCTCGGACTGCAAAGCAACAGCCAAGATAAGTTACCGAACTCAAGATTGATTCTGGGGGTGCTAAGCTGCGAGCCATTAGTTTGGGTGAGATCGGAGACCAGCTGATATCAGATCAGTGACATGTTGGACTCAGAGACCCCAAAATCTAGTGGAGAATGTGTACCTTGTTGACCTCTGGCTCCTGTATGACGATTTCGGGCGTTTGGGGTGCATCCGAAAGTGGACTCAGAGCACCTGCCTCCTCCGCGGGAGTGGTACTACAGTCTTCCGCCATTGATGAGCTCGTTCCCTTCGATCTGATGGCAGGAACTTTGATGGTAATCTTCATGTCATTGCTGGGGCCATCTGTAGCTGTCTTGATAGGCTTTGTCACAGTACGCTTTTTCTTTGCCTTTGCCATGACTGCTTTGGTACAAGGTAGGCAATACGAGACACACTACGCTACACCGTGACTGACTGCCTTTTTTCGTCTGACCACCGCGCCTCAAATTTCTTGCGTAATCTCATTTCTTCCGCACACTGCTGTAAGGTTATTGAGTGGATTGCTGGCCCAACGTGGGCAGGCCTGGCATGAGTCTCGCAACCTTTCTCCTGGGAGCCAAGCCTTCTGGCAGGAAGAAGGTCATAGATACCGAACTTGACGCCCTTTTTCATTCCAAGGTGTGTTGCGTCCAATACCCCCGCCCCAAAATCATGTTCTTGATCACCTTTCATTAGACCACGAAGGACCGTCTGGCAGAATCCGGCTTTAACGGCCACCCTACTGCAAAGAAGAAAGAAAAACGCAGACCCGACCTGCATCCAGATGAACCGGATAGAAAACGTTCCAAACCTTCCCTCGCGAACGAAGCCTCCCCATCCATTTCTTCAACAAAGAAGCCAAATGAAAGCCGGAAACATCGCGTCAGGAGTGCCCCGGAATCCGTATCAGAACCTAGGACCTCTGATGCAGGGAACCCAGAAAGCCCAAAGATCCTTTCCTCGAATGAGTCTGACTCGGAGAGCTCGGACGAAGATGGGGACCACCCATCTACCTTGATCCACGAATCCCTTCAACAGGACAAACCGAGCAAGCCGGCGAGCAGAAAGGCAAAGTATGCACCATCAGACGAAACAAAAGAAAGACGAGATGCCCGCACGATATTCATCGGCAATCTGGCACCCGACGTAGCGGTAAAGCGTGTAAGTGAGAGGTGATTGTGCTCGCGTTTTCGTTGATGACCCCCCTCCCGGCAGCCCTTGCAAAAACAACTACATAAACATATACTCGCTTTCCTCCCAACGGCGAAGATCGAATCCACCCGCTTTCGTTCAATCGCATTCCAAACGCCTACGTCGAAACTCCCAGAAGCGAACGACGAAGTGAAAAAGGACAAGCAACCTCGGCAACACGAACGAGACCGCGCTTCCTCGTGGCGTGGTACACACACTGCAGACGAATCCAAGACAAATGAGAAGAAATTCCTCACTCCCAGTCAAAAGAAGAAAATCGCATTTATTAACAGAGATATTCACTCAGACGCCGATTCTGTGCACGCTTATATTGTCTTTGCTTATTCATCACTTCCTCACTCAAGACCAGCCAACTTGCCTCCGCTGCCCCCTGTCATGGATCCTTTCGAAGCCGTACGTCTGGCCATCGAAAAGTGTAACGGCACTATGTTTCTGGACCGCATGCTTCGCGTTGATGCTGTCGTAAAAAGGTCAACGACTGAAGGTGTATCAGATAGTTCACAGTGGAGCTCGGTTATTGGAGACCCCAAGGTCACCATTTTCGTCGGAAACCTCGATTTTGCGACCAAGGAGGAGGATCTACGCGTATTTTTTGAGGGGATCGTGAGCGCCGAACGAGGGCCTCCTGATGCTGAAGGATCGCAAGACGGGGACGAGCCAAAGCGTTGGGTCACTCGTGTACGCGTGATTCGCGACAAGGGCACTCAACTTGGCAAGGGCTTTGCCTACGTGCAGTTCTCGGTCAGTATGCCTTTTCGTTAAGATTGGAATCCGAACAGCGTATTGAAAGAAGGCACTTAGGACCGGACGTGTGTCGATGAAATTCTCGCACTCGAACCGGGAAAGCTCAAATTTGCAAAACGGAAACTACGCGTCCAACGATGTAGATCAATACCGGGTGTTACGTCTATCAAACATGTTCCTCCTTCCAAACCAGTACAGACATCTAACGACGGTCCTATACCACCTATTCCGAAGGGTGATCCGTCTCTTGGTGAGAAACTGGTCAAGCTAACCAAGGAGGAACGTAAGCGAGCCAAGGCAGGGGATGCCGATCGTGTAGCTCGGAGAGTGGCCAAGAAAAAGGCCAGGATGGCGCTAGCCAAACAAGGCGTGCCCCTGCAGAAGAAACAGCGAGAAAGAGCACGCAAGACCGATGTTGCCAAAAAGCTCGGTAGCGGGCCTCCAAAGAAGACAAGCAAGGGGAGGGTGAGGAGCGAGAAAAGTATCGCGAAGAGGAATACGAAGAAGTAGTTTCGCAACCTTTGTCATTTATTCTGGGAGTTACTGTAGAGTGAATTGAACCAGGCGAATAGCGAACAGTACCAATGAGCATATGGGAGAAGGAGCAAACCAATGCACACGCCCGAAACCCCAAGTATCGAATTCAGAACCGAAAGCCAGTTTTAACCCAAGTTCGCCAGCAAGTCATCTGCAGTGCTTGCACGAGATCGACAACAGCACCAAGCATCTGGACTCCCAAAAGTCACCACGGACATACTCTTGTGGGTCATTCCGACACGATGCTCTCCCTCTTCGTATCACAGACGCCGTTCCGCCAAGGCGTTCTCATTGTATTCGGTCCAGAGAGACACAACAATACATGCCCTAGATCATGGGCCATTCCTCAAAGACTCCTTGTCCAAACCTGAAAAAGCTGATACTACCAGCATCGACGGCGGCTATCACGACGGTTTTCTTGCCTGTTTTGAGGGCAGGGAAACGATTCGGTTTCGGCGGCGTGAATGTCAGTTTAGTCCCCTGAGGTGAGGAGACTGTACGGAAGGAGGGAAGAAAAAAGAACAGGCGTTGGAAAAACGTCCACAGTGCGGAGGACCAGCTTGGTGTTGGTTGAGATGGAGTCATGTTGGCTGGCGATCCCTCCTGAGGTACTGTCTTCGAAGTGGTTGGACAACTGTCGGTCGGTTGAGAATCGCCTGGCTTTGCGATGGAAGCTGGGGTCCCACGTTTGCGGGGTGGTGGGAGTGGCATTTCCGGCAATATGCAGAAGAGTGCAGTCAATTCCTGCAAAGAAGGTATGGACGTTGTTCGTGCACTGCAAACGGACTGGTCAGTACCATAATTACAGAAAACGTGTATCGCATGATGACTCACTCCACAATCACGAGATAAAAATCAGGTGCAGGAGGAGTTGTTTTGCGGAATGGTGTGGAAGGCTTGTATACATGAAAAAAGATTTTGTATGGTGGGGGCGCTGATAACTTAGAGGGGAGTTCGGATTTTACTGCTGGATGATACAAAGGAATGGTGTGACCACAAGGTATGAATCGTAGTGCCCTGAATATATCCTCTGATTGAAGAACGCAGGGTTAAATACATGGGAGAGTGTAGATGAAAGACGTACGAGCCGTTTTCTGCCGATGAAGTTGAAGTCGTCTCCACCAGTCTATCCTGTGGAAAAGTCGGGCAACACTGATGACATTTGATACAAGACGCGAGAAGAGTCCCATAAGCCTTCGTGTTACGGTCCGTGGTTGGGTAACTGCAAGTGAAACCGGTGGCGCAACTGGGTACTCGGGCGTTGGGGGTTCAGCGCGCATCAAAATAAATCCGAGACGTTTCAAATACGCATACACCTACCACAGTTGCACGTAGCAGGTGAACAGGGAATCGCACAGAAGATTGCAGAATCAGTCACCTGATAACGTTCCAGGGTCATTTCTTCACGACCGATCATTTCAGCGAAAGCTTGTTGAACTGACATCGGCGCTCCAGGACTTTTTGTTTCATATTTTGAGGGGTCTACGAGCGATGGGCCGCTAGAAATTGATTTATAGCAAAACAGGGCGCCGCGTTCGATGAGATACAAGGCTTCTTCTGGAAGAAGTTCGAGTCGTTTGGGGAGTTTGGATGGTAGATATCTCAACTCGTTATCTGTATTTTCGTACTGCGCCGTCCGAGAGATAGAGTGACCCATCGTGGAGAAGTGGATTCCATGCGCAGTTGTCACATGCACACGATCGATTGAAGGATACCAGATACCATAGCTTATAGTTTTGCTGCAATAGCGCATCAGTACGAACCGCTTGTGCTAAATGATCTGAACAGTAGAAAGTTCGACTAGCCTTGAAATAGTTCTATTGGCGCGAAGAGCCTCAAACATCGCATCTCGTGAGCGGTCAAGGACATGGAGCTGCAATCCTGATCCTCCGTCCGGGGCAGGCTCGAAATCCTTTTCACCACGCTTAGGGATAATAGGCCGTGCAGCGGCTCCAAGTTTTCTGTCTGAACGTCCATCATTTATGCGCGACTTGTGCATTAGTGGATACTCACGGAAGTCTCGTCCAATCTAGTCCACCATCTTCATCACCTGAAGAATGATCATCTCCTTGAATTATTTCCGCTCGTGGACGTGGAATCTCGAGTGTATCATCCATAATTTAGATCTTGTCAAGACTGCAAATATTCACTTTCGCGAGTACTTAGCCAAACGCAGAGGTGGAGACATTCCATAATTGGATATGTCTCCATCAGTCAATTGCCGGACTCTCAACTTGTCTCTCTTTCATCTGCTTGTGTCAGTCTTCCGTTCCGCCCACTGTGTTCCCAACACTGAGTAGGGTGAAATGGAATCCGAACGCAAGCCGACATTCGCTCAGTCCCTCATCGTGCGCTGCCCACTCCCTTTTTTATAAACATCCGCATGAACATTCCCAACACTCCCTACCCCGCTTAGGCAGGAGGTGCAGCAGGTACAGCTGTCGACTTGCTTTTCTTCCCGGTAGATACCGTCAAGACGCGGTTGCAGTCTGCTCAGGGATTCGTGAAGGCTGGTGGCTTCAAAGGGATCTACAAAGGCATTGGGAGTGTCGTTGTGGGCAGCGCACCGGGAGGTGAGTGCTGCCGTGCCTGTCGATCAACTATTTATGACTGGAGAGCAGCAGCAATATTCTTCTCGACATATGAAATGTCGAAACAACATTTGCCCTTGCACGGGCAGCTGGCCCCACTCAACCACATGATTTCTGCATCTATCGGTGAAATTGTATTCGTTCCGTCTCATTGCCATATCTTGAGTCTCTGAGGTCACATGCTTTAGGCAGCCTGCTTAGTCCGTGTTCCGACCGAAGTGATAAAAACACGTACACAGACATCATCCTATGGTTCTACTGCTACGTCCCTCGCCGCTGCAAAGAAGATTCTGAAGCATGACGGTGTAAAGGGTTTCTACCGTGGGTTTGGGATAACAATCATGCGTGAGGTAGGCAATATTCGTCGCAGATATTCCTGTGTCATCTCTTATCCTCTCGACAGATCCCATTTACTTCACTTCAATTTCCAGTGTATGAGTTTTTGAAGTACCGACTCTCCATGACGATAGGCGCACGCCGGCTCCATGCATCGGAGGCCGCAATATGTGGGAGTATTGCGGGTGGTGCTGCAGCTGCACTGACGACTCCCCTTGATGTTCTCAAGACGCGAGTGATGCTAGACATGCGGGTGTGTGCGTTTACCTTTGTTCTCATTCTGACGGGTTGGTAACGGAATACCAAGGATCCCACCTCGAAAATGCCCTCACTCCTGAGCCGTTTGAGGCAAATTTATATTTCCGAGGGACCGAAGGCATTATTTGCGGGTGTTGTACCGCGAACACTTTGGATATCTGCCGGTGGTGCTGTGTTCCTGGGTGCTTACGAGTGGGTTATCGGTGGTCTGGCTGATAGATGACCCATGTGGTATGGCTACCGTCGTGCTGCGCACTGGTATGAGGATGTCGGGAGCAACAGATAGGATCCGTTCAGAGAGCAACCCCAGAGAATGGGATCGGCCCCGACTTTCTACATCCACAAGACAGGTGCGAAACATTGTCGTTTGATGACTCTACCACAGGCCACTGAGAGCTGTGATTGGGGAACGGCTAGCAAGAAAGGTGATTAAGGATTGATGACTCTGAGGTTGGCTTGGGCCAGAGCTGCTCAAAACCTGCTCAAAACCTCCGCTAAGATGGCACATGCTACTACGGAATCCTGATGGAAATCGGTTGAACACACGACGAGCTTTTCGCGATGGGCCCAACTGAAATTTAACAAGAGACCCAAACCCACTACCCACGCGTGAATGTTCCAGTCTGTAGAACATCGAGAGTACTTGTAGTGTTCCGAAACATTTGCATCGCATAAGTGGCACAATGATGGTCACTGATAATCATTATCGGGTCCATCGGGCCTACACGGCACAATCTGACGTAACTGTAACTTACATATGTACATATATAATAACGGTAGCGACCCTTCCGCCATCACCGGTTGCAAGTGCGAAACAGGGGGCCTCCTGGGCGCTGGCTCGGAATTGTGAACGAAGCTTTGGAAGAAACCCAAACTCGCTAAGGTAGCAGGAACTAGCCTACTCTTTGGGTGGGCAATCAAGGCATACTCTCCTTCCTCTTCGCAGGCCGCGGAAAGAATGAGGCGGCGGCCGAAGTCCTTCGCGAATATGGTTACCAGGTATCATACGCTTGATTCGTTTCAAGCAAAAAAAGATACATCTACCTCACGGAACATTGGTTTCTTCGCAGGCTTTACATTCGCCATTTCTCGGATGGACACGTTCTGGTTTGGCTCGGCACCAAGCTACACTATAAATCATCATGATTCGCACTCGATTCATGCAGTGTTTAATCCCCCGGACTAGCAGGTTCCGTCGCTTATGGGGACGGTGAACGTCTTCCTGCACAATGCTGATTTCTTGTACCGTCTTCACACCCTCTACCTCTTTACCAAGGCAGATATCAGGACGGCACTCATCCCACAGGTGTGTCACGAGTCATTCATCGTAACGCTTCTCAATTCTACCCAGAAGACTGTTTTCGCACTTGCAGCTTCCCCTGTGTGTCACCCCTCACACGTCATCCACGTAGTCGCATGGATCTGGCTTCACTTGCTAACATGTTGTACCGCCAACCAAGTCCAAGCACCTGACGAGGACAAGATCAACAAACCCTTTCGCCCACTTCCCTCTGGGAGAATTACTGAGCAGCGCGCCAGGACGCTTCGCTGGGCCCTCGTCCCCGTGTGTCTGGCAGTCTCGGCGGCATATAGCACAGAGCTGTTCTTCGCCAGCTTAGTACTCCAATTTCTCACCGTGTTGTACAACGAACTCCACGGTGACGCAAGTTTCCTCTTGAAGAATTCTCTCACTGCGCTCATGTACGGCTGCGCGGGTTTTGGCGGGGCTCTTTTGGCAGGTACGTTAGCGGTCCTACTCGTCGCCAGCGGCTTTGTTCATGTACGGCACCGCTAGTGTGTGATCGGTCTCACGTCTCCAAGACAGCCCAGCTAGCTGTTCAATTGAGCATGGTTATCTTCGCTTCTACACTGCATGCGCAAGACTTCAAGGACGTCTCTGGGGATCGCCTGACGGGTAGATCCACGCTCCCTATCACATTCCCCCTTTTTTCTAGGTTATCCGTCGCGCTAGGCATTCCGCTATGGTCTATCTGCCTCAGTCACGTGTGGCGTCTTGATCTACTCAGTGCCACGGCGTTTGTGTTATACTCTGGCTACACGGGGGTTCGCTTCTTGCTCCACCGGTCGGTCGACGATGACAAACGATCCTGTAAGTTTTATAGTGTGAGTGGGTCACTCGCATCTGGCAAGTCTTCCTTGCGTTTTTGACACCTTGGCAAAGTTTTGGCTTAGCATTCACAACGTACTTCCTGCTTACTGGCATATCTCCGTGGCAATCAGCAACCTCCGGTCCCTCACGCCGTCCTCACGGCTCCATCATTTGTAGTATTTCACTTCACCGGCACTTTGCATCACCATCCCACGTCAGAATGTACCCTTCATTATTAGTTGTAATCCAAGCATCAGGGTACACACGAGCTTGTATTGTAGCACGAACCCCACAGACCTAGCCTCGTGTGTAAAACCAATGAATACAAATCGGATGGTTTGATTGATAGGCACAACTCGATGTTTAGTCGAAATGAACTTGACTGATGAGGGTTCGGCAGATCATATCATGCACACTTTGATACAGGAACAAGAACCAAACGTTCGACGTTTCAACGTTCAACTATGGACGCTTTGTACGATGCCTATAGCCCATGCGCGATCACCACGGCCAATAATTTTCTCGGAGAAGAAATCTCCAAGCATATCATTCAGCTGAGCAATTAATTTGACGTCTTCTTCTCGGGTCCGATCAAAGGACTCCGGCATATCGGAGATGGGGGAAAGGGTCTGGAGAGCGATCTGGTCGGGAGGAAGTTTCGGGTAAAACAGTGATCGGAAGATCAATTCTGGACGTACCATGACCGCGTCAACGACCCCATCGACCCCCGCGTCGCCACTCGAGGTAGCACACTCCTCGCCTACAACACGGGCACCACCGCCTTCAAGGACACCTTTCCGGACCGCCTCCTTACCAATGCCGACGAGACCACGGATCGCACCTTCCCGGGTGCCGAGTGGTTTTGGCGTGCCTCTCGGTTCTGCACCTGACGGTCCTTGCGCGATAGCGAGCGATTCAAACCCGTTTACGATCACTGAACTGGAAGCAGATGCGGGGGCCGAACCACCTCCACCTAATAGCGCGACCAAGAGAGTCTTCATGATGCGTGGAGAAAGCGAGGGATATGTCGTTGAGTGTTGCGTCAATAATCGGCCGAGCGTTTGAGCAGCCGTTGTGCGCAGGTGGGTCGCGTGGGTTCGCGGCAGGTTGGAGTGTAGGAGCGTAGACAAGATGGCAGGCAGGATTTGGTGTAGCTAAGGGGGAACTCGTCAGTATACTAGCAAGCGTAAAAAGTTCACGCAGGGCATAATCGGTCTATACATACATACGGTTCAATGAATAAGGTTGTGTTCTCTAGGATTGCACCCACGACGTCGAGCAATACTTCAAGTGTCTTTCCTTCTGGTTCACCCTCTGTTCCTTCCCTGAGCGCGTTGACAACACCTTCTCCAACCCATCGTATCAAGTATGGCAAGAGTGCTTGCAGACCTGCATCTCCACGAAGACTCGCAAGAGCAGCTGTACGTTTGGTTGTATCTGATGCAGATGATGGAAGAAGAAGCGACGAAGTGAGTCGGGTGTAATACAATTGAAGTTCTTTTGAAAGAACTTGTTTGACAAGCTGGTTTTGTTGATTCTGTTGAGTCGTTTGAGGTAATTGTCTTCCCTGTGCAGACACGGCGGCGCCAGACGGTGGTAGTTTGGCATCTGCGTCTGCAGGGGTAGGTTCCTCTCTCGGAATAGCCGGCGGATTTTCTGGTACAAGAGGTTGTACTCCCTCCACAGCAAGCCAGTGTGCAGTCCAGCTGACACCTCTCGGAACTGTGATCTTTTCCTCTCTTAAAACTCTGTCGAAATCGATTTCTTCATCCTCCACGAAATACACGGCACCAGCTGAGGCAAGATGCGGGAACGGAAGCGCGCGTCGAAATGTGGAAGGAGCATGCGGAGTGTGGCCATACAGCGGCTCTACGTTCAAGGTTCGCAAAGCAAGGTCAATATCGGCGGTGGTGAGTACCGTTCTGCGTGCGTGTCGCATATAGCGAGCAGCTTCCTGTGACAAAGTCGTCAGTGGTTGCTCGTCAACCAAAAAGTAGGTGTAGGGAAACGCACCTCGATGACTTGATGTATTCTGTACTCGACATCGCTTGCGAGTGCAGACGCAACCGCGTCCGGGATATTCGTGACGCCTAGAGAATCGGCCACATCCTAATAGACCATCTCAATCGCAGTTCTCACTGAGAGATGGATCGCACACTTTGACCGAATCCGCTTTGTAGACGCCCGCGTGGTGTGTCTGCGTCAACTTGGATTTCGGTCCTGGTTTGCTCATTGTGGCGATTGAGCGGGGCAACGTTGACTCTACTTTCATGCGGTGGAAATACCCCACTAGGACCCCGGGGTCCTACCCGGGTATTTCCGCGTCAAAATCACATCACTAGCTTGCTTGCAGCTATCCACGGACCTCCCCAAGTTACCATTCGTCGTGCGTTTCGCGATAGCGCTCGATTTCGCAAACCTATGGTCCGGACATATTTACGCGGCGTGCCCGATGTTACGAAGCAAAACTGAAAATGAAAATCCTCACTACCATGCGATAGGTGCTGTTACAGTTTGCTATCTGCACTCTCCGTCACATAAGCGGTACCACCTCAGCACATGCACATGCTAGTGAAACCGCCGCATGTCCGCCACCGGAGGGACCCGAACCGACGAGCCTAACGCCATGTTGTATGGTTGGTGCCCGTGCGCTTGGAATGAAGGCGGGTTCTGTAGCCATTCGGGGATGGTATTCTCGTAATCTCGAAGTGGCGGAACAGGGTTCGAGGTCATTGATAGTAAGTGATCCGCCGTATACCCCTGTGTTGACCATGCAACATTTTCTGGAGATGAAGATTTCCCATGGTAAACTTGACACGTTTACGGAAAAGGAATACCAACGGGCAGCCGTCCCAAGCGGGATCGTCGTCTCTGGTTCGTGTGGCCCAGTGGTAGGCATTGCTGATAATCGCAATACGAGGTTTTCGTTCTCGTCAGCGAGGTTTCGCAGCTTTTTTGCGGCTGTCACTTGATCCTCAGCTGACAAGTCCCACCCAGAAGCTTTGATGACTGACCTGTGATGAGCAGCTGATGTCGTGTGGCATCTCTACCTAATGGAGTCTCGAATGGATCCACAAGGAGTAATGCATCGCGGAGCTCTGAGAAACCGTCCGTCTCTTTGGATCGATACTCTCGCTGTGACTGGGTCTTGTTCTTTTTAGCGGGCGAAGACCCCGATGCGTATGCTGGAGATGGCGGCGGTTGCATAATTGTATAGATGGGTTGAGTCACTGCACCTTGTGCCGTCTCGTTGTCTGTGTTATATGCTTCGAGGGACAGTCCCCTGCCGTGTCGCGCCGTTTGCAATGCCGTGCTAACGGTCCGAATCCGCCGGGATAAACGCTCCAGGTACCGAGCCAACGATGACGTCTTTCGTGAGCAAGCTTCTTTGTTCTCGCTGTCGAGCCATGAAATTCACGACCAAAAGCTGAGCGGCGCAGTGTCTATTTTCCACAGCCACTTCTGGATTTCTCCGGTTAACGAGGCCTCGCCGTTCACCGGGTGCTTTTATAGTCATGGAGTCCCAGGATGCGGATCGTGGTGATCACTGATAAGGCGACCCTGCGCTAGCAGCTTATCTTTGGGCAGGTACTAGATTTAGCATTCATCCATTTTTGTCGGGTCTTCCCCAAAACCGTGCAACAATTATAGAAGGACCCCTTTCACGATGAGCGACGCTGTCGGCGAATGACGGGCAGATCAATCAGCCTGAGTTGCGCAAAAAACCGTACGGGCAACCTCGGAAGAACCTTCCTGCGGCCTTGCCAGTCGGATGTCTTCGTCTGCTTTCCGGTTGGGTATCGCCGTGCCGGTAGCGTGGCCGGCGGTTCAGCTTGATCAAATTGCTGTGTTTTTCATATCTGGTCTGTGACCGACTCCGTTATGTACCCTTTTTCATCCTCACTTGTACGGCAGCTAGGCAGCGCAAACGTGATATACGGTACACCTGGTAACAATGGTTACGGCGCTACGTGCGAATCATGGGCCAAGATCTGCCATTAGCATGCGCGATGTGGCGATGGACAGCGAACCGTAGACGACGACGTGTTTCTTCCTTCTTAACCGGATGGTAGCATAGCCACTTATAATCCCGAGGGCATGCGTGAGATGCGATGAACGTTCTCTGAACGTGCTTAGTCGCACCGGTGATTATGGAATAGCGTCGTGGCTGGATATAAGAGCGAGGCAAGTTAGCTCACACTTTCACCAACGAACTCCAATACTCAACATGCAACTGGTAAGGAAGAGGTTGAAGGGGTTTTTCGTCGACTAACACTCCTGACAGATTCAAACCGCACGTAAAAACATTTGCTCGCTTCTCGAGCAATGTCATGTTGCATACGAGATCACCCCGTTTGACGAAGCCCTGTACCAGGAATGTATCAATGACGCAACGCGGCGCGGCTACCCAGTCGACTGCGATCCGTCTGTACGCACGTATTTGCGAGAGGGGGTCGTCTATGCAGCAACCGCTGGCGTACATCTCCCCCACCGTCCGACCCAAATATGGATCGCACTCTATACGTCGTGCGCCATCTTCGTGGATGACGCGGCCAATCGTTTCGTAGCAGAGATGCCCAACATTTATCAATTCAATGACCGATTCGTTGCAAGGGAACCACAGGGGAATGGTGTTCTGGATGCATTTGCAGACATCCTCCGTCGGGCCTCGGACCTGTACCGGACGGTTGCCTCGCATTTGATCACCACATCGACGTTGAATTTTGTTACTGCCAATTTACTGGAGCACGAAACGAGATCTATGGAGGTATCGCCGTTGACATTACATTCGAGAACATGTCACTGACGACGACGAGTAGATCTCGAGCGCTGCAGAACAATATCCTACTTATCAGCGAGTTATGTCTGGTGTCGCGGAAGCTTACGCATTTATGGTGTTCCCGAGAGAAATCCCCCTGAATGACTACATTCAAGCGATCCCAGAGATGACGCTGTTCATCCATAACGTCAAGTGCGCAATTTGTCCTGTCTCAGGTTGACACTTTATACATGACCTGTTTTAGCGATGTATTATCCTTCTACAAGGAAGAGCAAGTAGGGGAAACGACGAACCAGATCTCCACGCTAGCTGCTCGCACCAACAAACCAAAGTCGGAAACATTCGGTGAATTGACAGATACGACGATCGGCCTCTACAAGAGGACTGTAAAAATATTGGAGCGATCTTCAGAAGCTTGTGAAGCACTTAAACATTACACTGCCGGATATGTTCGCTTCCACACCTCCACAGCGAGATATCGATTGGATGACTTGGACTTGTAGGCCTTATATTAGACAGCCTTGTATTCGAGGTTTTTAATTCTGCACACCATTGTGCACTGTCGATATGATAATATATCAGCACTTCCCAGATGCATGTGAGTGCGCGGAGTGAGGGTGGCATAATAATTGTGAGCACTGTTTCTCTCGAAAAACCTTATCCCTGCGCTGTTCGGAGTTCGTCCGAGTTGTGCTTGTCGGCAGTTGGGTGGCCGTCAGCGAAGAACCGGAGATTGGATGTGCGGCGCTTTGGATTTCCGACTACGTCTGCCTGCTATGAACACCGCACTAGCAGCCTCTACAGAAGGGTTGTAAAATATTGGAGTTCGTCGGTAGTTAGGTGGCCAGCGAAGAGCCAGAGACTGGATGTGCAGCTGCGTACCGAGAGGATGGCGGAGAGGCACGGACAAGCCTTGGCGCTTGTATGCTCGTTGTCTCCGTGGGTACGTGCAAAAATACCAGCCTCCTACGCCGGACGGCATCGGCCCGTTTGTTTTCCCTCGACCCAATCTTGCACAGCCAGTTGGCCAGAACCTTCGGGGACGCCGGAACCCAACGCACCTGTTTCCCGGAATTCCCATCCTAAACACCACCGCGGTTCGCAGGCCAGCCGAGGGTACGGGAGGTAATAAATCCGAATATACATTCATTGCATCTGGATAGCCTCGCCGCACGATCAGAACTTGAGAGGCCAAGTAGCGGGAGTGAATACATAAATTGTCACGGTACCCTCGGCAATCAACCGTCCCTGCGGTCAGCATTTGGTATGATCATGTGCAAGAGTGCTCCATAGTACTAGTAAGTGCGGATCAGATAAGTTCCTCGTGGAAACCGCCCAGAGTGACAGAAACACTAATCGGACAGAAAACAGAGCGCGGACGAGCAACGTACCAAGAGAGAAAAGGAGAGAGAGAGAAACAGAAGATGGATGATCATATACATATCCGTCACGACACCGGATGGAATGTGATTGGACGGGCTTTTCGTCGTGGGACACGTGCCTTCGGGCGGAGGGATGACTAAGCGCGCGTACCTCGACATTGAGCCAACCAGGTATCCTATTCAAGTATGGATCTGAGTCACACCATGGCGATGACTCTGTTAATGCCGACCTACACCGTATTCCCCATCGAACAACCCATCTCCCCATCCCAGCTCGCCGCATACACAACCCTCCGACTCGCGTCGCTCCAAATCGACCCGCACGCCTTTCTCTCCACCTACGCACGCGAGGTGACTTTCTCAGAAGACATCTGGCGACAGCGCTTCGATTTACCTTCGACGCGGACGTTCGTCGCTTCCGTGTTGGATGATGCGGGGGAGATGGGCGAATGGATAGGGACAGCGAGTATAGCGGGACTCTCGCAAATGATGATGATCCCTTCCATCATAGCCCCCTTCAAAGAAGCAGGAGTAGGTGCTAATTGGGAGACGTACGGCCTGCATGGGATGTGGGTACACCCTGCGCATAGGGGCAAAGGTGTCGGAGCCGAATTGGTAAACGCGTGTCTGGAATGGGCGCGAACGAACGTCGACACCAAGTTCTCAAGTGAAAACAGTGGGGACGTTGAAAAAGTTGTGGTTCTGCTCGTCTACGATAACAACGTCGCCGGGCGCGCGTTGTATTCCACAACAGGATTCACTGATTTAGAAGGGGTCGTAGCACTGGAGGAGGGACAGAGGTGGATGTGGGTCAAAGTGTAGAACGACATAACCTGGCATATCGAGAGGATACTGACATGAAAAGATAGAGTCCTAGATACATACATACGATCAGATCTTGGCGTGGGTTGTTTCTCCAAAGTTCTTTGCGGCACATAACTTGCTATATAAAATTAACTCAGTGGCTCACGAGGGTGCTTGCGGCGTGCAGCCAGATACTCGTCGTGATCTTCGAGAGCATATTCCAGTGGCCTGGACAATGGCTCTATTCTTTCACCTCTCGCTGCCAATTCGTCCAGCCTCTTTCTCGTCGCAGCCTTTCTCCTATTGACGCTATAGAGTTTGATCCGATGGCACGAAGACGTGACGTGGAGGTCCCAACTGCCAGTCACAGGCTTGTCAGACCACACCTTCAGAGACAATTAACAGCACACTGCAACATACTTCCATGCAGAGCGAACAAAGGTAGGCTCCGTATTGTTCGAAGAATCCCATGTGCGAACACAGAACTCAAGCCATCCTTCAGCGTCGACAGGTACTTTTATCTTCCAGAGTCGCCAGGCGTGGTAGTGCTAAGGGTTGCAAGTACCCTGAGAATCGACAAGGGATCAAGAAACTCACATGCTTACCTTCTCTGTCATATCATCTTGGTCAACGGCGTACCAAACATGGCCGCTAGAGATAATACATGAGCACGACCGCAAGAAAAATTCCTGCGAAAAGAAAACACGCACCCGTCAGGAGAAACCTCTACCCTTTCGACCCAGTTACCGCCACCACTGTAGGCCCAGCCCTTCAATTCGATGAATCCGTCGTGGGTTATAATGGACTTATCCAAAGGGGAGATGATAGCACTCCTACGTAAAGAAAGTCGACATCAGCATAACTCTCCGCACCTCCACGGAACCAATACAGACGAAACAGGCATCTGCTGGATCGAAAACCCATTGGAGTACATTGAATTCTGTTTGCCTATCTGGATAGGTGCTTGGCGTCAGGTAGTCGACTTCTTGGGAAAAGTCAAGGTTGACGAACTTGGGACGTATAATAGAGGTACTCCTGGGCCTGCACAGGCCCCAAACTCGGCTCAGCAAGCGCGTTGATTTCGTAGACCCATTTGCAGCTACGAGCGCCAATGTATCCGGCAACCACCAGGCGCAACGGCGCACCGTGCATCTTGGGGAGGGGCTCTCCATTCATCTCCCATGCCAAAAGCACCTCCTCATTCGCCCGGACTTTCCGGTATGGAACCGACACAGCATAGTTGAAGACATCACCTTTCCTGCCAACTCGTCAGAACATCTGCCTGGGAAACGAAACTCTACAACCAGAAGCTAACTTGAAGTACGTATCCGCCCCGATGAACTCGAGGTGTTGGCATTCAGGCAGAACACCGCCGCAAGCTTTCTTCAAGACTTTCTTCAGAGGTACACCGCGATACACTGCAGTGCCACTGTCACAGCCTTCCATGGTCAACATGATCTATTCCTGGCATTGTGCCTGTCGAGGACGTACATGGCGCCTTCGCCCCAAGGGGCATTGATAAGCTCATCTCCGTCGCCAGGATACTCCCGGATCTGCTCGATTCGGCGCGTACCGCTGCACTGCAACGTAACGGTAACCTCCGACTGACTATCACCGCTGTCAGCCGGGAGATCGGTACGTCAAAGGATACGTACGGGAACTTCTCCGAATCTTTAAGATCTTTCAAGGAGAGCGATACTGGGTTCTTGACTAACCCACCGATGTCAAGCCTGAATAGGTCCTCGTCGATCACGTCGGGTACCCCGCCATGATTTCGAACGCTGATAAGAGAATGGAATTGGAATCGCACGTCTGCACAACCCGCCCCAACGGCGAAAAACGACGTACAAGTGATACCTGTTGTCCGTGATCTTGCCTTGCAACAGCTGATCGTGACGGGTTTCACCATTGTAAGGAAAGTCCTGTCCCACGCACAGCGAAACGAAGTTAAGTATAAGAAGTGAAAAGAGGTACTTTGGTGAGGCGCGATTCACCAACAGATGAATGAGATTCGGTTTTTCCTTTTGTACCGTTTCCCAGCTGAAATCCACGATCGATTTGAGGCCCAATGCTTCGTGATACTCCTTCCAACGATGTCCGATCAAGACGGGGTTCGTGTTCGGGAGAGGAACGAACTGGAACTCTGTTCCCCGTGCGTATGATCGTGTGTTTGGGTCAAGTAATTTGGTTTTTTTAAAAAAAAAACGATGAGAACGATATCGGTTGGGGAGGGGAAGGTACTGACCAGGGATCGGAGTGAACTGGTGCGTCTTGAGAATGGCCCTTGCAATCGCTTTCTTATCGGGATATTTCTCCCATTCCACGTATCTAGAACGGACGTGTCATGATAGACGGTACTGAACAACTGCTGGCCCTACACACGTACCCAGACCAACCTTGCTTTTCGTCTGCAAAGCGTTGATCAAGAAGAGTTCCGTTGTACGACGGTAGGTCGCGCATCATGCGTGGGTGGTCACTGTGGGATGGCGCAGAAACGCAAAAAAGAAAGACGTGCCAGACTCGATGGGAGAGACATCCCACTTAAATACGGTTGACGTTTTTATCAGCAATCCATCTTGCGTGAGCGAGACGTCGCCCAAGGAAGGCAGGCCGATGACCTGGTGACCGGGCCGTCTATATCGGGGGTTTGCCTCCGTAGATAGTTTGGTCCCCAGACCAACTTGAGTCCCCTGTGGCAGCGCTATATCGGTGGACATCTTTGCGCCCCTTGTCGATAGGTCGCAAAGGGGCGGGGAAAACGCGCACGCTGAGCCTGAGGACCACAGTATTTTGTCACCGGGAGGGTTCCTGCTTCCCACTGTGAACTTGAAACGAGAAACGCTCTCAACACCCCCCTGTCGTTCAATACGCCAGTGACGAAATATTAATATTCCGTTCAAATTTGGACTGTCGTCATCGGTGGGGGCGTGGCGTACATGAGGTGCGGAGCGTTCGTGAGATTGATCACCTGCGATCAATTCAAAATAAGTCAGGTACATTGTAATGCAAGTACCAAGTGGTAGGGGGTGCAAGAAAGGATAACGAACAACGGTCCTGCCAAGGTAAATAAAGAAGCATGCGGAAATAGGTTAGGTTAGGTTGGCGATAGCGAATAATTAGGGACACGGGCGTATCAAGGCAGAAGCCGGACCTTGCTTCCTCGGCCTAGACCTTGGAAAAGGAGGCTCTATCTTCGCGTGATCGCCTCTGTGGCTTCTGTTCCTCATTTTCGGGTCGTTTGGCAGTGTACACGCAGAAGAGCAGGCAAAGGAAGACGAAGAAGAGGGCCACGGTGACAGGGATGCGAACTTGAATATCTGTTTCCTTGTAAAAGATGATGCCAAAGGCCGCGAGGAACGCAATCAAACTGTCCCGCACTGTTTCAGCCCAACACAGTAGTTGTTAAAATTCCCTACGTACCCCCACATCAGTAACACATATGGAAGACTACATATGATGGCGAGTCTTTCTAGACCGAGTGGCTCTTTCAGGAGACGTTTCAGCACCACGACCTGTAAGAGGTAAGCCCAGTGGGAAAGTCGATAGTAATTGGCATTACCGCCCGTAATGGCGTATCAGCGCCTGTGGCGCGATATTGCTTAAAGATGGCGAGACCAATTATGATGCTCCCGACGGTGCAAATGATCGAAATGTACGTCAGAATCTGTTCGGCTGTTGGTGATTCAATCCCGTCTGTCTTGCCATTCTCACTCCAGGAGAGGAGCCCCATGTTCGTGCTCAGGAGCACCGTCGCCTGTGATTAGAAGATATACGCGTCGGGAGTTGCAGAAAACGAAAGCAAGAAGGGCACGAAAATACCAGCAGGTTGGAGTCACGAATGCTTTGATCAACTTTGTGGACAAAACCCGACCAACGCGCCAGGGTGAAGCTCTCGTGAAACGAGTGCAACTCCGCTGCGTACACATCAGGAGACCGGAAAAATAGCGGCCCGAGGATGGCCAGGAGAGCAGGGCGTTGGTAAGGGCCAATGCTTGGCTCTGTATCGTCGATATCGAAATAATCATCGCTTTGGCCATACGAGCTCTTCAACATCCCATCATCTTTTATGCATTGAAGATTCGGGATAAGAATGGCAGCACCACAATTTCGCGATTGCCTTACTGTAGAGAGCCATGAATCTTGCTGGAAGGTAAACCAAGTGAGATGACGATTGACGAAAATCGAATCGCGCGTACCAATGACCCAAGCGGAATGGCCACTCCCTTCCCGGACGTTTGCTACATATGACTGATTGGTGCGCTTCTAAAACAACCAGACGATCCCCTACCTTCGATCTCTTTGACTATATCCAGCATGCACGCTAGTTCGTTCTTGTCGTACGGCGATGTCGAAAATTTAACTAAAAGCCTATCTGTATGGACGGTCGCGTGAGAGAGAGTAGAAAGAGTTAGTCATTTCCTTGACCTGCCGCAGCCTGTAGTAATACGTCTTTTAATTCACCAGTGACGTCCCCGGTCACCGTGAAGGTCGTTGGAAATAGTTCACAATGTTTCCTAGTAGCCACCCTTCCATTATCTTGTAGTCGCTCACCGACGGATGGGCTCACCAGTATTGCGCCTCGATACCTTGGAAATAGTCAGCCAGAAAGACAATGCACCAAAAGATATGAACGAACAATGCACCCTCGAACCCTTGGAATTTGTGCACTTGTTTGATGTACACGGGATATCCACCTCCTCGTGCCCGACACCTTCGAGCCAAAAGACACGCCGCTCAACGTGAGAAACGCAATAATAAGACGTCACCAAAGCCCCTTCGACGTATTGTACATCCAAGACCAAATCAACTTCTTGCTCTTCGAGCAAAGTTTGCAATGCAGTGCTTCTGTGAAGTATGTCGGCACCTTCCATGATCAGGTAATGCATTTTGCACTGGAGTACATCCGACGACGTGGACAAACCCTGATATGTCATGTAAGCACAGTTATTAGACATATACAGCTCGACGTACCCGCTCCTCATTGACATAATAGACACCCGAATCTGGATGTTTGATCCTCGCCCAACCATTGGGAAGACTGAATGCATCCAGTCAGCCCCGCACCCGCGTTCGGTAGCACAGACCCACGCCTCTGAATCCGACGTCAACAGTTTCTTGTTTTGCGAGCCCTTGAGGGTGCTCGCTACCCAATTACTAGCACCCACGGTATGAGGGTCAAACCAAACCAAACCAAGCCATCTTATCACCTCACCTCGCACCATCTCCGTTCCACTTTTTGATGGCAGACGGCATTGTCGTCTGCAGTTGGAGCCCGAGATCATTGAGGATAAGTGGCGCTGAGCTGTCCATCGATGCTTCGCTCATTTGAAACGTTTATGACTCTGTTGAAAAAGGGTGCGAAGATCTTGAGTGAACGGTAATGCATGATGCATGATGGAGGAGCCTACTGTTGCTCCGAGTAAGGAACTTGCCTTGCTGTATCGTTCACTTGATGCTGAAGTCCCTTGGGCTGCTCAGAGTGGGAGCAAGCGGTTATATACCCGACATTCATGGAAACCACGAGGCCAGGGGTGGCCTGACCGCAGGCTCGAGGCTCTGTCTTGACTGATAGCCACGCAGTGTGAATGAAGCAGCAGCGTCGTTGAAATACAGCGCCACGGTTCTACCAAAGTGGCGATACAAGTTGCATGCTAGTCGATGTTTTGGACTGAACGTCTTCCTGGCCAGAAGCTCCGTGTCGCTGGCTACGGTGTGAGGGGTAGAACAGCTGTGATCTCGCAAAGATGAAAACAACGTATAATCCAGTCCGTTTAGAGAGATGCATCGACGACTCAAACGACCCGTTTCCACGTTATGATGTAAAGTAATTACCAAATTCAACCAGCTGGGGGTATCAATCAAGTAGACATCCGCATCCTCATGTAGAGTCGCAACCATCCTGAAATGCCCACATGCCAAACATGACTACGGGTAGCAAGCTGATATGCAGCGCTATCTGAGTATAAACGACGCAAAGGATAGATTGTCCGGCAACATAGATGGTGACACAACAGGACAAGAAAATGGAATCATAAATATTATGATAGAGATCGCACGACGAGATATCTCGGATGCCGTGACGCCGACTAACTCTGAGCAAGCTCTGATTGCCCCGAAAGGGAAGGCGGTGTAGAAGACGTGCCGGGCGGTGTGAAGAAGCCGCCCGCAGTGATCCCCATAGCTTCCACTCCAGACCCAGACGCCTTCCGTGAGGTTCCTCGCCCAATCGATATGGAACCTCGCCCACTTCCAAGTCCATTTCTGATCTTTTCGATGCTCAGCGTAGACCGGGCTTGACTGCGGGAAGCAAAGTTGGAGCTTATACCATTGTGGTCATTATGGACGGACCGGACGCCGACAGCGGGCGTCTTGCGCTGGCGGGGCTGGTACGGAAACATGGAGCTGCCTGCATTTCCGGTACCCGGATTCGCCGTGGTGTTCGGTGCTCGACCTTCCTTGATGCTAGAATGCCATGAGGACCCAGGATTGCCCGCCGGGCCAATCGGCATGACAAGCATAGCATCATCGATACTGTCCTCATCATCAACCGCAAGGGAGAGTGGTCGGAGCGGTTTTGGTGCTGACGCCGACGAGCCGGAAGAGGATAGTGGAGAAGGTGATCGCGAAGGGCGTCTTGAGGATGATACAGGTTCAGAGCGATCCTTGATTTCATCGAATATCTCGTAGTATCGCTGGATGCAAAGTTTGATGACGACACCTAGGGTAGTGCTCCCCTCAGAAGAGGAATCTGACGACCTGGAAAGAGTGGTTGCTGAGGTCGTGGAAGACGATAATGACGGGGGGTCGTTGATTGGTGAAGGACCTCCGGGAACTACACACATCATGACGTCTCGCATGGGGCTTGAACTCTTGAGGAGATTAGGACAGAGGACGATAGAAAGGTTATGTGCATCCATGCGGTTGCTTGAAGAGTGCAACGATACTTCGTGAAGGAGGTCTAGATAGACACTGTGAGCAGAATACGTATAGGTAACATCGTCGCTCTCACGTAGGACATGGCTCAGGAGGATGTATACACACGGCATCAACTGCGGCAGGAGGGTATCTCGGATGTATGTGACAGCAGCCATGTCGGATAGGTCGCTTGAAACCACAGGACATTGCCGAACGACAGGATAGAGTGATTCGGGAAAGGGAGGATTAGGAAGATCGCGCAGGTATTTCTTGATAAGAACAGAGGCTAGATAGGGGTCGTCAAACGTCGAGAGAGAAACAACCTGGCCTGGGTAACACTCGACTCAAGATGACAGTTCTGGACACAAACTACAACACACCTCTATCATAAGCCTGTTGGACCTGCTTCAGCAAGGCAGAGTTTGGAGACCGTCTGAATAGCCCCTCCTCCTTCATGCCTACGAAGAGGAATTCTAAGGACTGGAAGTGCGCTCAATACACCTTGAACTCACCACTTTCCCGAATGTATTGGATCGAGTCCTTGATAACTCGGGGAATACCCCCCTTCTCGCCATCGCATCCCATCAGTTCTTCGAGTGGCACGCCGAACACACTCGCGCGGATGGGCATAGGTAGGTTAATTTGCTTCTCGTGCTTCATGTTTTCTCTTATGACTTGTTTAAGATCTCCGTAAGAGGCATGAAAGCACGGAAAACATACTGATATACCGCCGGCGGAATGTCAATCTGTGTTAGCGGGACATGATATGCAAGTTCCGATAATGTGTCGATGTACACAAGTTTGCGGAAGAATTTTGGACTGCGAACAAGTTAGAAAAATGATCAAAAACTATGTTCAAGGGCGAATACAGACCTTATGATGGCGCCGGCCAAGGAGAAGAGCACTGAAAGACATGAGTTACGTTAGGCGAGGAGAACGAGGAAGCGCGCACTCTTGGAAAAGAAGGACGAGTGTACGATATACTTTGCGTCGAGTTAGGAGGGACGTAAGAACGAGCCACACGAAGACTCACCAGACGTTTCAAGTTCTTGCGATATTTCCGACTGAGGCTACGGTAAGCTTTCCAAACCCAGTTCCAGCTGGGAGCATGTCGACCCCCGGCAGCAAAGAATACCACGGTATAATCGGACTCCACTGCCGGAGATGAGCAGGTAGCCTATAGAGGTCACCAAGGAACGCACCATAGAGGTCAAGGTATGATAGAATGCGGCTGAATGACCTATTGTTGGTATTGATTACATTCCGACAAGGAAACGACGCACGACAGAAGGGCATCATACGACACTTGATGAGGATCAGGAAGCGCTGAAGCGCTGATGATTACCCTGCAGCCAAACGTGATCAGGCGACGTCGTTTGAGCGTTGTCTTGACTTACATAGGTCTCGTCCTAACAGTCAGTTGGATAAGAAGACGAGATTTCGGAACTCGGACAAGCACGGCACTTACTCATAGTCGACACCAGCCTGAAATATGACCTTGCCCATGATCTCTTGAACTCTTCCACGCGCATCTAGCTCGTTTGCAGTCGGATCCTGGAATCCTAGCTTCCGAGGATGTTGAAAGGGTTTCCTCAGGTTCGCAGTGCTTAGGGGTGATGTAGGAGACGAAGGAGCCAGGGAAAGAGCTGCGAGTCTTTGCCTAAGGTTCGGGGGCATGCTAGGGGGTGAATACAGAGGAACTTGAAACCGGTATCGTTGGTGTGACTGTAGCTCGAATGGGGTTGTTCGTGTCAGTGTTGGGTGGTGGCGACGTTGAGCACTTCAAGACAAGACATGTGCAAGTGCAACCCTAGTCAAGTGTTGTGTGATTGAAACGTGTCCAAGTCCAGGTTGGTGCCTGATCAAATGCATGCTAATCGTTCTGCGAAACTCATCCTACTCGTAGTTGGCTTGACTACACATCAATTTTAAACAACAAGACTGCCATAAATTTGAGACCTTGGGGATCAAAAAATGCTGAAACAAAAAGCAAGGATCGCAGTCGTTCACGCCCTCGCGACCACAAGTACTGTCTCGAGGTGCGAAGATGGCGTCCATTGGGCCGTACTCACCCGTCGATGAGACTACTGCCCAAAAAGAATCGTGGGAAAATGTTTGGCTTTGCTTGGCCTGCAAAAAAACATCAAATTGGAGGGGTTAGCTATGTGGTACTCACGCTCGTGCTGTGACTGCGAGCGCTCTTGAGCTGCTGTGAGAACGAGCGTCAGTCGTGCGAAGAATCACCAGTCTCAACTTTGGGATTGTTTTCAACA
>JBBPNB010000286.1:0-24442 GCA_038090635.1 Rubroboletus satanas
CGAGAAATGCCAGATACAATCAACCTAATGCCCGGAGGTCTCCGGGAGCGAGCGCTGGGGAAATAGAATTAATAGGCAGAGACGGTCATCAGTTAGGATATACCAATGGCCTCGGTCGCTTTCGTATACATCCCGACGAGGTCGGCTCTCCTTGGCAAACTCGACTACGATGCTAGCTATGGTGATGAAACCATCACACAACAATTAAAGATGGAACTTACTTCGCGCCCATGAACATTTTACCATTGAAATGATGCACGGCATCTTCGGCGTCCTGGAACATGCTTAACGGAGCGAAGTAAACTCCGAGGGGTGGAACTCACCCTTGAATTTTCAAACTCGACGAAACCAAAGCCTGATATTTTGTTGTGAGCGATGAAAGCGCATCACCGACAAAGAAAATCACCGGTCATGACTCGGCAATCCACGATGCGGCCATAGCCGTCGAAGAATTTTGCCACGTCATCTGAACGGGCATCGGGAGGGAGTCCTATTGAATGAAAGTTTGTATATGTCGCATATCTGCAGTCACTTTGAGCAGACTTACTACCAAGATAGAGGCGTCTAGCCATGGTGGTAACAGTTGAAAAAGACGAGTTGAGATTTGTCTGAGTTCGAATCCAGTGACTTTAAAGGTCCGTGCACAGGATGGCCGAAACCCCCCGCACACCGCTTTTACTACAGTGATATATTGTCAAACGTAATCCGAACCAATCGTACACATAGAGTAACTAAAACTCTGAGCAATCTCAAGGACTACACAAATATATCATCCTCCGTGATATCACTGCTGTGACCAGTTGATGGAGTTGAGGTCAATTCCCTCTTGCACCATTTCCCACAACGGACTAAGATGGATGTCAGTAGGAGCCAAGGCAGACAACCTAAAACTGCGGACCTCATATCGCGAAGGCGATTGACAACACGGACGATACGGCTGACCACGAAGTCAATTTCCGCTTCGGTAGTGAACCGCCCAATGCCAAATCGCAAAGAAGAGTGTGCCATGTCTTCGGCCGCTCCTGAACAAAAACCGACATTAATAGAAAGCTTATCAGTAGCCTTGGGTGTACGTACCAAGCGCACGGAGTACGTAGGATGGTTCTAACGATGCTGAAGTACAGGCACTACCGGACGACAACGCGATATCCTGCGCAAGGTGTGACCTTGTGAGCAGTGGAGCAAGAACCGAAGCACTCACTTTCAGAGCCATCAGAAGGCTCTCACCTTCTACATACGAAAAGGATAGGTTGATACAGCCAGCATAACCGTCGACATCTCCGTTACGGACGACATGCTCAACCTGGGAATTGATCCCATACAACAGACGGTCCGCTAGTTGTTTTATTCGGACATGGTCTCTCTGGGAATTTGCGAGTAAGTGTTAGAGAAACGAAAATGAATAATTCAGGTGAATCACGGTCAGTACCCCTGCACACAAAAGTCATTACCAAGCCAGCAGTCAACGATGTTGATCAATGACCGCTTGATTATACCAAATGGCAAGTGCGCCATTATCATCATTAATTGACAAAGAAATGTACTCACTGTCATCTCCAGTTTTGCTATCCGTGCTGCCTCGCCCATTCCGACTGCAAGTGCTGCAGGTAAGGTGCCACTGCGCAACCCGCGTTCCTGTCCACCCCCGCTTAGAATTGGTTCAAGCCGGACTCGCGGCCGTCGCCGGACATAAGCAGCACCGATGCCCTTCGGACCATAAAATTTGTGACCGGAGATACTCATGAGGTCAATGTTTGCCTCATTAACATCAATCGGAACTTTTCCGACAGCTTGCGCTGCATCGGTGTGAAGGTACACGCCACGATGCTCCCCGATGATTGAGCCAATCTCTTTCATTGGCTGAATGACACCAGTCTCGTTATTTACCGTCATGATGGAGATTAGTGAGGTGTCTGGACGGATCGCAGCCTCGAGGGTCTTCAGGTCAATGACTCCATTCGAGTGGACTGGCAGATATGTTACATCGAATCCTTCTTCACCAAGTTTTCTGAAGGAATCCAGTACGCATTTGTGCTCCTGGAAGACAATTATATATGATATCGTACGCACTGCGGGCACCAAGCAACTCACAGTTTGGGTGGTGATAACATGCTTTTTCTTCTCCTTATTGAATCGTGCCACTCCCTTTATGGCCATATTATTGCTCTCCGTGGCCCCAGAAGTGAAGACGATGTCTTTGGGCTCGGCACCGATGAGGTCTGCAATATGCTGAATTCGACGATGAGATAACGCAACGAGTATCGACGATGAGACTCGCCTTGCGTGCATCCTCAACCGCTTGTTCAGCTTCCCATCCATACGCATGGGTACGACTGTGAGGATTACCATACTGGTCGGTAAGATAGGGTAACATGGCATCGAGAACCCTAGGGTCAACAGGGGTGGTAGCCTGAGTATAGTGAGCAAACGACACAACTACTGCCACCACTTCCCGCCCTTACCTGCATGTCGAGATAAATGGGTCGTGTCTTCTGCGTCGCAGCGTTCTCACGAATGGGAATTGCAAGCTTAAACCCAAGCATGTCTGCACACTGGTTCACACAACAGGAAACAAGACAATGCAGGGAAGGGCGAACCTGGGCGAGGTGCGAAATGCCCTTCCTTGTAAGAAGGAGGGACGTCGACAATCCTAGCTCTGTCTGCACCGGAGGGCTGGACTAGCCCTCTTCGCGCACCAACGATAGCCAATCTGACGGAGCGTCTGGCCATATTTACGGCCGTACTGGGGGGCATTCTTGACAGCATCCGAATGGGAGGAAGTTACGAGAGCTTCCTGAGGTGGTGGTGGTCTACGACAAGAAGGATGCTCACCCGCGATGACCAAGGCATTCGGAATACCACATGACATTACGTAATTGTATATTACATCAGCTCGGGGGAAGGCGAAATGTCAAGCATGGCCAATTTTACACTGTTTTATCACCAGCCAATCATATATTGTTACTGTTCCCAGAGGGAGGGGAATGCGGCTTGCTCGTGTCCTTCTCTCGTCGTGCACCCACGTATTATTAGGCTTTTTCGCCCGAGGTCCTCTTCTCGGCCGCCCATGACTGAATGCCAATGATGTAGTATACCCCTGACCAGTTAATCATATACATACTGTTACTGTTATCACCTTTTCCCAGGGGGAGGAGGCAAGAGGGGAATGCCGCCACTACTTGTATCCCCAGTCCCAGAAGATGCCAGGAGTGATGTACCTCCCGACTTGCTACTCTTCCCAGGAATTGAGATCGAGAAGGTCTGACCTTCCTTCAAAGAATAATCCTTCTTTGGGCCTGGCGGTATGTGTGGAGACAGTGTACCTGCCGTGGGACTGGGTGGATTCAGTGCTGCTTTAGCACGCCTATAAACACCCCCATCTGTCAATCGGTAGTGTAACACCGGCAGTTTCTTTCATTACTTACTTGGTAAAGTCCTGCAAAGCAACGTCTAGCGCGATACTCTGAGCCGAACAAGGTGATGAGTGCTACTGATCCACTCACTGAAATCAAAGCTATCTGTGCGTTCCGCAAATCCCATGCCAATGTATGCCTTCCTTCCTGCGTCCTCCACCCTCACGACAAAGTAACGGGACGAGTCCAGCACGGCGTCGACGGATGGCTTCATTGGATCGTAATCAGCGCGAGCGAACACTGTAGAACAGCTGAGCTAGGTAAATTCTCGACCTTGCGTGCACTCACGCTCGCCTAGTGTTGTGGGCGTGAATGAAGCGATCGCGGATCTACTTGTCTGACGACTAGCTTACCGGTCTGCGAATCCTCGAAGAGTAGCACGGCATTTCCAGCCTTCTCGACGATGCGCAGTCTGCCCTTCCACAGCGGATCTGCGAGATCTCCCCAGTCATTAGCGCGATGGCCTTCGTTCGCCTTCAGCGGAGGGATTTTGTACACTAGAGGTTGTACTTGAGCCACGTCCCAGACTTGCAAAGCTGTAATGACCTGAAATTTCTCGCGCGATATAGAGGACAGATATGATTTCGTCTTCCAGTGAGTCCATACCTACGATTGTGTGTTGAGATGGTGGTTTATGTCAGTACAATGTCTTAGTAATACTAATAGTACCCCGCCTGAACGTGGAACTAACTTTCTATGGCATCCACCCCGACGCAAAGCACAGCGCCTGTGAAAATGTAAGCTTGCCTTCGTCGTGCGCCATGCGGAGATATAACAACGAGATGCGCTTTCTAGACTGACTGTTGGTTCTGCTTTTGGTTCAATACGCAATCTCTTTTCCAAGATCCGAACCATTGACGCAAAACATGGCAAGTTTGACTGTGTCCTTTGTTTGGGCGACTTTTTCGGTCCACTTCAAGAACACAGTGCCGGGAGTGATAGTCAGAATCAGATCGTAGAGTTATTGAACGGGACCCTCCAAGGCATGACTTGCACATATCTGTATTGCGTGTAGACTGATTTTGTAACCTCGTAGCTCCCCTACGATGCTATATCATGCAAGGACAGAATCCACTCCCAGAATCTGTCATAGAACAATATGGTCGAACTGGTGGACAGCTATGTAAGGATGTCTTTCTTTTAAGTAAGTTTTGATATACGCGACCTATCCAACCAAGCCCTAATCCCGGATAGACAAGTCCGGGGTCGTGTCCACAGCTCATGGTCTGAGGATCGCCTGTCTGGGTGGGATATATAACCCTGGTATTTATGATTCTTCTGATGGCCCTCCCGTACGCACCCACTGTTAGTGTAGCCTGCCGCACTGACGTAGGACTTGTAGGGGTTTGCCTCACCCTTCTACACGACACATACGGTGGAACGGCTCCTCTCGAATACGATGAATAAATCGCTGAACACAGGGGCGGGATATAACTATGGTTCTCTTGCTGCAATTCGCGACGCTGCATCCAACTCACAACTCATCGACATCTTTATCACTAATGACTGGCCAGCTTCCATTACATCACACAGCGCATTGCCCCTCCCTCCACCTGAGCATCAACATCCTGGTTCCCCCCCCCTTGATGAAGTTATTCGAAAAATAAAACCGAGATATCATCTGGCCGCTCGTACTGGACCTTCCCCGAAATTCTGGGAACGAGAGCCCTTTTCTTGGGATGACGAGTCTGGGAGAGTTTCTCGTTTCATAAGCCTTGGTGCATTCGGTGGAGAAGAGCATACCGGCCAGAAACAAAGGGTTCGTCGACCAGCTCGTAAAGATATCTGTAATGATTCATATTTCCCCAGTGGTTTTACGCCTTTTCCATCGTGCCATCAGCAACTGCAACTCAACGCCCAAGCAATATCACGAAAAATCCGTTCGCCGAAGCTGTTTCTCGTCTACCGAAGCGGTTTCATGATACCGACGAAGGAGAAAACTTCATCTTCGGAAGTATCCACCATCCTACAAAGCGTCCTAAGCCAGGTTTGTCTTTACATTACTACATCGTTTCCACTTCCCTGTTACTACTACCTACAGAAACGCCGAATGGACAAACCAGCAAACCTCCCATTGGATACAAGTGCAGGCGATGTCAATCAACCGAGGTTAGCCTCTCTTTGATATGAAGGAGGACTCAGCTCAAGTGATACTTCAGCATTTCATTGACAATTGCCCCGAACGATTGAAACCGCCAGAAGGGTACCTGTGCAAGATCTGCAAGATCCCTGGACACCTCATTCGTGACTGTCCAACCAAACATGCCGTAGGGGACACCGGTGGCCACAAACCACGTGAAGGATACGTATGCCGTGCCTGTGGAAGTGAATTACATTATGTTGCTGATTGTCCAGTGGCGAATCAATATGGGCCACACGGCCAGGGCGGTAAAAGAAGACCACCGAAGGAGATTGGACGTATGCCTTGGTTCTATTCACTTTTGTTTTCTACTTATGATGTTCATTCAGCGGAGGAGTGTTGGTTCTGTCTGTCAAATCCGAACTTGGCGTAGGTGATTACAAAAACAACTGACTCCATTTCTAATGCACTGACAGGAAACACTTGATTGTCTCAATTGGTACCGAGTGCTACTTAACGCTCCCGAAAGGGCAGATTATCCCAACACAGTCGGCCCCAGACGAGTGTAATGTCACTCGTGTTCCGGGAGGTGGCCATGTCCTGATTGTGCCA
Organism: Rubroboletus satanas; assembly: GCA_038090635.1. Classification (NCBI taxonomy): domain Eukaryota; kingdom Fungi; phylum Basidiomycota; class Agaricomycetes; order Boletales; family Boletaceae; genus Rubroboletus; species Rubroboletus satanas. The sequence goes on from JBBPNB010000286.1 coordinate 6,106, forward strand.
ATCTGTCATCAACCCACATACAACACGATTCCCGCGGACATTTCGCCGCCCATTCTTGATGAAACGGAGAGGTAGTGTAGTGTTCGACTTCTAGACTGAATTTCGTTCTCATCAGACTCTACGCAGGTATAAAGCTGCTCTTCGAGGTCTCTTCGCTAAGCACGGAGCTGTGCCCGTATTCTACGAAGTTGCTCGGTTGAGCGCGAAAGGAGGTCACGCACATGTTCAAGCTGTGCCTGTTCCTGTTTCTTTGCAAAATGAAGTCGAAGCTACTTTCCTCAAAGAGGGTTGTGCCTTGGGAATGGACTTTGAGTCAGACGCTGATGGTGCATTGGAAGCCTGTGCTGGTGGCGCACGAAGCTACTTCCGTGTCGATCTTCCAGATGGGCGTAAATTGATCCATCTGATGAAAGACGATATTCCCTTCAGCGTTCAGTTTGGGAGGTACGTACTGCTACAAGTCATTGTTAATATATGCCTCTCAGGGTATTATTGCAGAAAAGTGTTGGTGTCTCTCCTGAACATTACGCCCCGGCTTGACTGGAAGATGTGCATTCTTTCAGAGGAGGAGGACAAGGCAGATGTTGAACTGTTCAAAAACGCTTTTGCACCATTTGATCCATCATTATAATAAGTATCGAACAATGAGCGCTCCTTGTACCTTTCATGCCAATACAATGTCCTTGTCTACAATTTCAAGTCTAGGGTTCGTTACTAGCCAGTCACCTCTACGTTGTACCTTCGCCTCCCATTCGCCTCGGCATCTAGATGTGTATGGGCGCCGTTTCCAAACTCTTCTTGTAACTATGGCCAAATTTCTTAGTGCCTTCTTTCCTCGCAGCCTTGACCACTTTCTCGATAGCATCAATGCCTGGAAATCGTCGCGACACAGTCAGCTCTAGTATAAAATAATCAAATTACACACACCTTTGTCAAGGTCCTCCAGAGGAGGTCCGAAAGACAAGCGCACGAAGTGATGACAAGGGGAATTAAACAAATTCCTGCGGTGAGCCGGGTTTATATCAAAGAAAATACCGGGGATCACGATGGTTTTTTCTTTGAGGAGTTCTTCAAAGAAAGTCTAGGAAAGACATTGTATACAGCAGTTATCCAAGCAAGGTGTGGGAACCAACCAAGCCATTGTTCAACGGTGGAGGAAGCTTCTCTAAGTTGAGCCAGATGTAGAAGGTCGCTTGAGGTGGGATATCTACGTCGAGATGAAGATCATGAAGCCGCTTGAGCACATGGTCGCGCTTTGCTTTGAAGTGCTTCTGCAGCGCGAGCTATGTATCACGGGGGAGTAAACCACTTAACGAAGCGCAGCTAGCTAATAAAGGGTTACCTTTTCGTGTGCTACGTGGCTGGGTTCTAAGAGGGGAATAGCAGCAAGTTGCATACTGGGTAAATGTCAGTGGCTGAGGAAAGATAACACACAAAATATGAACATACGGGTGGTTCGCTCCACCATCCAAGAAGGATCCTAGCCTGATTTCAGCAGGGAACGCCATAGGTCCCGATTGACAGACTGACCTGACTGAGAAAGTGCTGTGATCAAATTCTTTGGCCCGAGAACCCAACATACACGCCAGCCAGGGAGCCGCCAGTTCTGTCCGCTCCGTTTAGCAATACGTGACGAGTGAAAGAAACCCTCCCGACCTTCGTGAGTCCATCGATGATGACGACCGGATCAGTGTTAACGTCGTCCACGTACTCGGCTGAGGAGACGGATTTGCCAAAATCTCGCTCGTGCTCAGGATAAATGTACCAGGAGTAGAACTGTGATGGTATTACATGTGGAGCGTCGGATGAGCTGATACATAGCATCTCAAGCAAAGAATGTGCAGCGAACCTCGTCGAGAATGAGAGTTGTCCCCTCCTTGCTAAGGGCCACGAGTTCTTTGAGATCCTTGCCGCTAAACATTGTTTGGATATGAGGACAAGCCCTCACAGACATTGTTTGACATACGCAATGACTTGTCCCGTCGGATTTCGTGGATTCGACGCGATGATGACGGCGAGCCCTTGAGTGCGAATATCTTTCTATTGATGGCGATCTGTGATCAAATCACGAAAGAGCCCTTGCTGAACATACCTTGGTCTGTTCAATATCAAGACGGTATTTATGCTAATAAAGCATCAACACTGTTGGTGAGTAGAATATGATGGAGATAGACCTTAGGATCGAGACTAAGAAGAATCAGCCACCCGACTACCGAACATTGCGAATGGACTCACACTGTCGGGACAGGCACGAGGCGTTTGAACGCGCTCAAAACTTGATCGTAAGCAGTATAGTCCGGAATCTGATATGACTACGGATTATGATTGTTTAGCAATAACATTGGAGAGTAAATCAAATAGACATACACAATAGACATCGCTGACGACAGCAGCGACACGGGACAATCCAGAACGACCACCCGGGACTATACAGACGTTCTCGTATGTATACTGACTATTCTTTCCCTGACGGTATGTGTGATTGTACAAGTTTGCGACTGCTTCTCGAAGCGCTTTGACAGAGGTCGATTAGGACACATGTAGGGAGCAGCATACCGCGAACCTTTAACACCAGTTGTAGGGGCGTATTCCAAAGAATCGACGGGCATGGGTATTGAGTCGGGACGAGGTAGCGCATCGGGAATCGGTCCAACTTCAGGCGCGCCCTGGCCGAGGTTGGCCCATTGGTGAGAGTTGGCATAATTGAAGCCATTAGCCATCGCGCGATCGGAGCAGTAGATCACGCCAGTGCTACCCGGATGCTCGATGCCGGGCACAGTTTCTTCATCCTGTGGTGTCAAGGATGGAGATCAGGGGATGGTCAGATTATAGAACTGTGTTACTGACGGGGTTGACGGTCTCGGGAAGAAAGCCCTTGGGCTGATGGCCAACTTGCTGGCGGAAGATCTGGGAGAATATCTAAGACGAATTCCGATAAGGACTGAGTGAGGATACCTGGTGAGCCTCGGATTCCTTTTCATGCTTGAAGTGTTTCATGACTTCGTGTACCTGGTGCGCAAAATTTGCAACAGAGGGGATGCGGGGTAAGTGAAGGTGCATGTATAGTGAAGAGAACAAGCGGTGATGGCACACACCATCTCTCTTATACTGGGGGTGCCACTACGGGACGGCAGCCTGCTGGACGGCCTGCTAGAATGGGGGGACATTACCAGGAATGGGTAGAAGATGGCTGGGACTGGTCAAGGAGGGGAAAACAGCGGCGGTGAATTACCAGTGGCAGCTGTATTTATATACATCTCGGACGGAGACGACACTCCATGACAGCAAAAACGTCCGCCGCATCGTCATCAATCATCCTGGTCGCTACCGTTCGAGGTTGGTCGCTACCCTGCGCGATTGTAGCTCGCCACAGGCAACTCCCATCGGAAAGTCCCGCCATCACGGATCTTGACTGTGGGCCGAACTAAGAACTATAAGTAGTCCTTGGTCTCTTCTCCTCTTTCTCCACTTATCCTCTTGACCTGCCACACTGCCTCTCCCATGTCCACTCTCCTCAACAAGTTTCTGCCAAACCCAAAGACGATTGCGGTCAGTTGTCTAGCCACGCTGCATTCAGTAGTCCTCACCCGTGTATCACTAGATCGTAGGTTGCCCTTTCAGGTGAGCATGCGAGACAGCATCTCACGAGTCTTCCGTTATCCTCATTCCGTAAACCTATAATTTTGAAGCGGCGGTCAGGTATGTACCTTGCTCCAAAAAGGGCCTCTTCTATCAGCTATCACAGCCAAAATTAGGCGTAGATAAAGGTCCAATTCATCTCGTTGAAGCTGGTCTTATCGAGCAGCTTCAGGAGACCGGCTGGAAGGTCAATTTCGACGGTCATCATCAATTCGAGGACATTCAAACTGCTTCCGACTCTCCAATCGGTATACTAAAGAACCCGAGGTTGGTTTCCCGTGTCTGCGAGTCTGTCGCAAGCGTTGTCGGCGGTCATGCCAAGAATGGCCAGCTACCGGTTACTTTAGGTGGCGACCACTCTCTTGTTTGTACCATGTTCCATGCGTTTCCAACACCCTCTTGATAAATTTCGTCAGGCTATGGGCACTATTTCTGGCACCCTGGAGTGAGTGTCGTCTCGCAATGCATTGCGGTCTACTGATATGATTGTTCGAGATCGTACCCGGATGCATGTGTCATTTGGGTCGATGCCCATGCTGATATCAATACTTTGGAGACAACCGGAAGTGGTACGTACACCACCTTGCTCTACCCTCCAGGTGATCCATCTACCCCCCAGGAAACATCCATGGTATGCCCGTTTCGTTCCTTCTTGGGCTTGGAGAAAAAGTCCCCGAGTTTTCGTGGGTCCGGCCTGTTCTGAAGCCAGAGCGAATTGTCTACATTGGCTTGCGTGACGTTGACGTTGGGGAAAAGCGCATCCTCAAGCAAAACAGGATCAAGGCATTCACTATGCATGACATTGATAAACATGGCATCGGCAAAGTGGTGGAGATGGCACTCGATCATGTGAACCCAAATCGGGACGTACCTATTCATCTGAGCTTTGATGTCGACGCTCTAGACCCGTCCGTCGCACCATCTACTGGTACACCGGTGAGAGTCTGCTACGGACTTGGTTAATCTTGAACTGCTGAACCTCTATCGCCCAGGTGCGCGGTGGCTTGACCTTCAGGGAAGGTCACTATATATGCGAAGCCATCCATGAAACTGGTCTTCTCGTGGCATTAGATCTAATGGTTCGCTCTAACTCTCTACAATCGTCACTGCACTCACCTTCGCACAGGAAGTCAACCCATCTCTAGCAGACCCGGAGAGTGTTCGGCAGACTGTAGCAGTAGGTTGTTCTCTTGTTCGGTCAGCACTAGGTAGGCGAGTAGCTTCCGTCCATCATCCAGGATCTCACATTCTTTCAAAAGGGGAAGCTCTACTGTAAACTACTCATATTACCTTCAGATATAATATCAGATGAGGTAAACAATATGTTACAACTATCCATGTCACTTTAAGCTTCCAGGGAATGTGGGGATTGTGATGTACATTAATGTGGCAACAGGAATTTATAATCAGTACTAGCTGCACCAAGCTGTTCTGACACTAGGGTGACGGAAAATCTTATCCTTCCAACTCTACCATGATGATGCTAGGAATATCAAGTTCATAACATTTGCAAACCAAACCAATTCTAGGTACTAGTAGCGCAAGGAAGCTGCGCTGGGGGATGCTCAACACAAATTGCATACTTATAGCTACTGGGACTGTCCTTCAAGTCTGCATTCAGACCACCTCAGTCCAAGAAAAACCGCGTGGAACTAACTAAACAGGAGTTCCTGCTTAGAAAGTTGTGACACTATGACTTGAATTGCTCATTGAATTCTCTCCCAATCAGCATCCGCCTAATTTCCTGTGTGCCGGCACCAACAGCATAGAGCCTCGAGTCTCTTAATATCCTGCCCATGGGGTACTCTGAAAAAGTTATCAAAATTACTTGTAGAAATTGCGAGACGACAACACCGACCATTGATGTATCCATTACCACCCAGGCATTGCATGCCTTCCATTGCTACTTCTACAGCTCTCTCAGTGCTGTACAATATCGCTCCAGCACAGTCCTTATGACGAACATGAGAGATCAACAGATTCCAAAATGACATGCAACATACCCGACGACTGACGTGACCCAGGTCACAGGCCCTTGCCACTGCATACACATACGATCGGCTCGCACCGATTTTAGTGTACATGTCAGCAATCTTAGCTTTACAGGTACCTTAGCCTATGTTGCCAACAGCCAAGTTGCTGGCTTACCTTGCATCAATTGGAATGTCCCGACCGGTTGGCCAAATTGTTTACGCTGGTGAACATACTCAACCGCATAATCAAAGGACGCCTGCATCAACCTGTAGCTGTTGGTTTGACACGGTCATTTGATTCCCGAAGACCTTACCCTAACGGGCCTCCACTCAACACGAGACGCTCGAGGTCGAGTCCTGACATTAGTACTCCCACGCCTTTATTCACTTGACCGAGGACGTTGTCTAGTAAAACCTTAGCGAAATAATTATAGCGCGAACATGACTGTGCTCACCTTCGGGTACCTCACAATTCTCGAAGACCAACTCACAGGTATCGCTACCTCTCATGCCAAATTTGTCCAGTTTTTGATGAGTCGAGAATCCTTTGAATCCTTTTTCTATGATGAACACGGTTATGCCTTTGGAGCCCTGCTCCGGTGCAGTTTTGGCATAGACCACGAGAGTCGAAGCTGAAGGTCCGTTGGTGATCCTAAGGAACTATTAACCGGGACAACATACGTGAGGGGACTAAGAAGCGAACCAGAATTTGTTACCGTTCAACCTCCATCCGCCGTTGATTTTATCAGCTCGTAGACTCATGCTAACGACGTCACTACTGAAGTACAAAAGTCAGAACCCGGCTTGATAGAATACGAAAGATATGCAGTACCCGCTTCCCGGTTCGCTCATCGCAAGACTGCCTACTTTCTTGCCGGATATAAGGTCCGGGAGATACTTCGCCTTCTGTGCTTCCGTGCCGTGTCGATGGATTTGGTTCACGCAGAGGTTTGAGTGGGCACCGTAGGACAGTGCGACCGAGCCAGACGCTCGTGAAAGCTCTTCCATGGCTAAGGTATGATGGAAGTATCCCAAACCCAAACCCCCGTACTTGTGAGAGACCGTCACGCCGAGCAAGCCCATATCTCCAAGTTTTTCCCAGATATCCTGCAAGTTACATGAGAACGGAATACGAGATACAGGAGTGCTTCACTAACCACCGGAAAGGTGTTGGTTCTGTCGATCTCTGCTGCCCTTGGAGCAATTTCTCGTTGTGCGAACTCGGAAATCGCATTCCTGAACTGAAGGACCACACCGATGAGCCTGTATGTCAGTCGCTACCCATGAAACGACGCACCTCGGCTTGTTCCTCGCTCAGACCCGCGACTTCGGCGTTGTAGGTTGACACATGCCTACGACCAAAGGAGAGGCAAGAAGGGCGTACGAGCCGCGTACAACGAATTGAAGACCTAGCGTATGATACGAAAGCCATCAGGTCCACACAGCGAAAGTGAAACGAAAGTAGTTTGTTCACATGGATCTAAGGTTGAACGTTGAAATACGGACCATAGCCGCGTCAAGGGGATACATCACGTGAGAAATAGTACTACATTGTACAAAATTGTGATATCCATGACCAACAGCTTGTGTTTAAATTAGAGCCAAAGGGAACTTTTTACTCGACACAGAATTTGCGTTGTGCTGTATCCCGATAGCATTCGACAATTCGCCTATCGAGGCGCGCCCACTTCTCCATCCGATCCACTCCTTTCAGGTCAAGGTCGATGATGACGACCGCGTAAGGTGAATCAACTGACGGTTTCCCAGATATATCGGATCGACGAATCCTAAATATCACGGAACAATCCTTGAACGTTGCAGAAAGCAGGTACGCCATGAGGTAAGTATCGAGGTTTTCAGGACAAAGCTTGGAATGGTCCAGTGCGCAATAAACAGAGTGGTAGGAAACGACAAAATCTTGCAGCTCTTCAAGAGAGGGGTTCCGCTCAACGGCTTTTAAACCCTTGGCATTTGGGCATGCCATGGCATATAGTTTGACCATTCCTTCGATGTCAAGCGCGTCTAGTGAGCGTTGCAGATTCGATATCGTCTTCAGTGCAGGGGTCCGAAGAAACGGGAGCAGAGCAGTCGCGAGTGCTTCGTGAACCTCTGTTCTTGCTGACAGAAATTCCTCCAGAGAAGAAAATGACTGCCGAAAGCGAAAGTGAATCAGAAGGGAATGCCAACGGCGACAACTCGCACCTCAGAGGGTCTTATCATTTTCCCAGAGACGAATACTTTCATGTTGTTTAGAGTGCCATTGCTCTGCACCCAGCCGTTCCAAAGATCACGGATAGCCTTTCTCATGCGTGCCTCGTCTTTCGAATAGAGATCCAGTGGACAATATTGGATAGGAACATCGCCATCTTTGAACTTGAAACGAGTGTGCATACAGAACCTGCAAGTGGATGTCTTAATCTCCGCACTATCCTGGGACAAGTGAGCGGAATTGGGCATGAAGCCCCACTTGGGCTAAGTAAGTTACTGATCAGTTATGGTGCTTCCTCTGTAGAGAGCAATTCTGACTGAACCTTTATCTCGATCGCCAGGGTATCTGCACCTCCAATGAGATCCGTGGCCAGTACGCCCTTTTGTCGAGCATTATCGATCCGGTCTTCCGTTCTTCGCTTGGCGGGGCGGTCACCATTACGCACCAGCTCGAGTGCTGCTAACCAATTAGCATCTAGGAGCACGACATCTAGGTCGGGAAGAAACTCTGAAGGCACGAGAGCCGCAATGACTGTGTTCTGAAATGCAATGACTTTATCATCTTCCTCATCGATCGTTCTGTCGTGCGAAGCCTCCTTGAGCGAAACTTTTCGTAGGCGAAGGACTTTGCCAGTGAAATCAGGGTGGAAAGGACCTGTATAAGAGAATACGATTGTCGATCCACCTTCAGAGAGATAATCCCAGTCTTGCGGGTGACTCTGGGCGACATTCACCCGAGCCATGACCCTGTTAGAAGTGGCAGAAGGAAGGTCGCAGCTCGTCCTGCACAGATCCAAGTCAGGAAAACATTGCAACATACGACGGTGTCAAAACTCACAGTTGCCCGACACTAACTAGTAACAACGGGTGGGTCACCGCTATTTGACGTTGACATGATCAAAGCGTTCCTGTGCATTAATGCCGCGGCCCCACACAGATTTGACGAACAATGGGAACTTGCAGCATCTTAGAGACGGCCGGACAACGACTCATCCCTCCTGGACTTCAGTCGTTCCCTACTTACTAGCCATCCGTTGCAGTTAGTATGCGCTTGCCGACACCGTTGACTACTAGGCATACTTCCAAACAACGCGGGGTCACAAAACATCCCGCTCGCGACGCCAACGGTATCCCTACGTCAAAAAGTGCAATCGCTATCAAGCAATCAAGCAAGGTGTGCCCGGTGGTGTTGTACTCTGCGTGGCATCCCGAATGCTAATGTGAATTTCTAGGAACGCATCAAATATCACGGATTTTATGGTTACTACAAGGGGCAGAAGGTGCAAGAACCTCCGGAAGTGCGCTCCCCACCGCTTGGATTGAAGGACCTCGAGTGTGTCCGAAAACTAGGCAGGCCGAGGCATGCAAAACAGCATTGCCTATCAGCTAACTATTCCGGTAGGCACTGGTGCTTATGGAAGCGTCCTGCTTGTTCGTGTGCGACCTAGACCGGAAGGCCATCAAATAGACCGACCGGGCTCTTTATTCGCCCTGAAGGTTTTACGGAAGGCTGATATCCAGAACTTTGATAAAGTGAGTATGATGCGTATAATCGACTGGTTTGACGCACATGTCGTCTAAAATTTAATCAATGCAGCATTATCCAGATGATACCGACACGGAAAGACAAAGTCTGTGCAAGCTTACGTGGAGCCCCTGGGTCAACGGCATTGTTGGCGCATTCCACGACCCACTCAATCTTTACCTCATGCTGGAATGCATCCCGGCGGGCGTGCTACATGACATCATCTACCGTCGCGGACCTCTAGATGCAACAACAGCACGTTTTTATTATGCCAATATCGTGTGCGCCTTGGACTTCCTACACACCAATGGCATAGTGCATCGCGATCTGAAGCCAGCCAATATCCTCATCAAGCCGGATGGATACATCTCCCTGGTAGACTTTGGGCTAGCAAAGCCTGAAACAGATTCCCACACCTGGTCAATGGTTGGGACACCAATTTACATGGCTCCTGAGTTGTTCATGAGCCAGGCTGGCGTTGGTTGTGGGGTGGATTGGTTCTCGAGCGGCGTAATCTTGTACGAAATGGTTACCCAACGAGTGGCAAGTGTTGTGTTTTAGATCCATGACTATTCCCAGCTCAAAGCTGTTTCCTAGCCATTCTACGGAAAGGAGGAGGAACATATTTACTTGCGCATCGCCAACAAGAAATACAAATGGCCCAGAGATCTTCGTGTTGGGAAATCACTCAAGTCATTGGTTGCAGGCCTCCTCACTCATGAAGCTGTGAATCGACTGGGTGTTGCGAAGCCAGTCACGAAACACCCCTGGCTGAGCAGCATTGACTGGAAAAAGATGAATGGTCACAGTTACATTGTTCGTGTATCCCTCACATTTATCGAAATCCACTTAGGTTTTCCTTGCAGGCACCGTGGATTCCTGGCGATGTACACCTTTCTCAAATGTGGCAGGACAGATGCCTTCCTTCGCAACAAAGAGTTCCTGACCTTCAGGTTGTAATTCCACCCGAATATCTGAGGAGTGACCGTCGGCTGCCCCGAAAGAAGAAAAGGGACAATCAGCGGACACCTCAGGATGTGACATCAGCCCGTATTGTTGTCGATGAACATGTCTGATGATTGGACGGGAGAGGATGAGCCAATGGACGGAACGGGGCGATATTTGGGGAGAATGCCCACGCGGGAGGGCGTCTGGGGACCAAGTTTCGTATGACGCTCAATGTCGTCTCCTTTGGCTTATGGATGCATTTTGTTTGTGACTCTTGGGGAGGACTTGACAGAAAGACTACTCTCACGCTTCCTTCTTGAATACGAATGGTCTTCTTGCAATTGTTCTGGACTTATTGTTTACACGAAGGTATGGCCGATGACTCGGACGACGAGGAGACAAGGTTCGATCCGATAAGTTCGGAATCCCGTTACACATGTCTCAGTGTATTTTCACTGACAACCGCCGCGCTCCGGGTTTCTGTCGTGACACCTGGGACACCTTCCCGGGTGTGGGGCGCTGGAAGTTCCCCGATGTAATAATACACGTATTATCTATAGACCGTTGAACAAATTCGAAAATACTTTCCGAGACTTGTTCCGAGACGCGCAGCGTGGCACGTGGAAAGTACGCCACGCTATGCTTGGCGCGCGGGCGAGTCGTCAACGTAACGTCCACTGCAGCCCGTCGTCGCTGAACAAGACGCGCAAGTCATGTCTGCGCCAGAAGTTTATTCGATAGCTCAGACACCAATCACTTGCCACGCATTCAATGCAGATCGCAGCCGTACGCTCCCTCGCGATATCCCCAGCCCAACTCACCGACGACGTGTTTCTGCAGAGGTCGCACTCAGCTTAAATGATAACAAATCACAGATATACGTCAAAGAGGGCAAGGAATGGGTGGCTACGGAGACTCTTGCCGAGGTCTGTTATACCAGATTTCCGCAGCGTGCTCATACCTGACCATTCCCTCAAGCATGACAAAGCCATCACGTCCATCGACTGGGCCCCGAATTCGAACCGCATCGTGACTGCATCACAGGATCGTAACGCCTACGTTTGGTCCCAATCTCCAGACCCACTCACAGGTAGAATGGTGTGGAAGCCAACACTCGTACTACTACGTATCAATAGAGCCGCAACTTTCGTTCGATGGAGCCCAAACGAAGATAAATTTGCAGTAGCAAGCGGTGCCAGGTCCTATCTGCCATCGTCGGTGTTTATGAAACCATTCACTGATTTCCTCCATAGAGCCATCGCTGTCTGTTCATTCGACCCCGAGAACAATTGGTGGGTCGCAAGACAGTTAAAGAAGCCGATCCGGTCGACTGTTCTCTCCGTGGATTGGCATCCAAACAATGTATTGCTCGCCGCTGGTAGTGCCGACATGAAAGCTCGCGTTTTCTCAGCTTACATCAAGGACGTAGACAAGAGGCTAGTTTGACATCGCCTGGTCACACAGATCTGACTGAAACATTTTCACCAGGCCAGCTCCGACTGTTTGGGGAGAAAAGCTTCCGTTCAACACAGTGTGCGGCGAGTATGCCAGCCCCGCTGGTGGATGGGTCCATGCAGTCAGTTTTTCGCCCTCGGGGGATGTTCTGGCGTTTGCGAGTGAGTGCCATCTCGCCCTCGCGTCGTGTTTCTGTTTGAATGACGTCCACAGGCCATGACAGTTCGATCAACATTGTCTATCCCGGGGGGCCCATCGTCCAAAACATCCGGATCAGTACCTTGCCTTATGTCACGCTTACCTGGACTAGCGAAGATAGCATCGTCGCAGCTGGTCACGATTGCCAGCCAGTGGTGTTCTCTGGCACTGAAGCAGGGTGGGCATTCGTTGGCTCGCTGGATGACACGACCTCTGGTGGAGGGAGGTCGACTGCGAAAACTGGAAGCGTTGGGCGGCTCAACAGTAGCGCATTTAACGCGTTCAGAAATGCGGATACGCGTGGTCACGCTGGGGGTGGGGATGTATCGACGGACACTGAACTTCTGACAGTCCACCAGAACACCATCACAAGTATCAGGCCATTTGAGTGGGGTCCCGGGGGCACTGTGAGCAGAGTGAGCACGAGTGGAGTAGATGGGAAGCTTGTGGTCTGGAATGCTATACCGGTGAGTGTAGCAGGTGTGACTGGGAGACTCGCGGGCATGAGGGTGTAGGATTGGGTGTAAGATGACAGCCGTCCTTTGAGGCATCACATGCTGTACATCGGAATTACATGGTAGTAGTACTGGTATCGACGTATTGTCCCGACAAGTCCGTAGCCTGTTCGTTGATGACGCCCCACACGGAGGCTTTAAACTAGGAGGAGCGGGTAAGTGAGAGCGGGAGAAGCGTGGCAGAATGTGTTGTACCAACGTCAAAACCAGGCTCATTTTTCGCTCAAGTACGCGCAAACGCACGAGAAGATTATGATCGGGTTGTTCGCTCAGTTGTTTAGTCGTGGCTGTCAACTAGGACGGATGTTATCGTCGGGAGTTGATCATGGGCGGTGACACACATCTTTGATATGCTGGGCCAACTTTGCATATTCCCAGAGGAGTTCTGTCTCTGTCGTGGACAAGGCGGGATGTGATTCGTAAGGATTGACGTCAAAGACATCCAGCGTCGTCGGTGGGTTGGACATCGTCTGCGAGACACGGACGGTGCGGTAATGGTCAATTTGAAGGCGGCTCTTGTCATACATCCACCGCGGCAGACGTTTCTCCCGGCGGGTGAGACAGAGCCTTGTTTCATGTCCTATTGCGACCGTCCGTGCGCGTGCCCACTGATCCCGCATCGTGAGCGGTGAAAAAATTTTGTTGCCATATCTCAGATAAAAACTCAAAGCCTCATCCCCATCTCTCCAGTCCGAGCACGCCATGCAGCAGTTCCCAGAGACCGCAGACTGCACCATAAGTATGCCCCCTCACCTTTTCCTTACTTCCGTGCTCAATTCTCCTAGTCATCCCATCACAGCGTTCACCTCCCCGGCCTGCTCACCCGAACACTACCAACGTCGATTCAACTCCCCACATGGCCCTTCGAGTATGTGCCCGCTACCTCCATCCCGTCCCGTCGCTGACGTCCCTCAGCTCCACACTGCGTACTTGTCCGCCAAGTCAGTCTTCCTCAGAGGTCTCTTTAGCGGGCTCTCTCCCCGCGACCTCATCCAAAACCCATGTGCACCCCGGCTTCAACCCCCCTCCGTCCCTCTCCGAGTCCCCCGAAGCCGACTGCCCCGTCTACTTCCCTCTCTACCGTCACATCCTGTCGTCTTCCTCCCAGTCCCAGACCCATCTTCAATACAGCCACTCTTCCACTGGATGTACTTTGGCAATACCGATCATATTGAAAACGCGCTCGACCAAGGCGACGTTCAGTGGGAGGGTCTCGCCCGCAACGTCGAGTATCTTGGTCTGTCCACTGACATCAAAGTGTTCTTGGGCCGCTGGTATCGCCGCTGGTTCCTACCAGCACAACCCTCCCTCGATTGTACTTCATGTCCAACGGACGACGGCGACGAGTATGACCTGGACTCGGATTGTCACGATTCGGATTCCGACGAGTACTATTCCCCTTCTACCCCACCCACCGACGACGAGATCCAAAGTGACGATGAATGTGATCGTGGGCGTACTCGGGATGTCAAATCATTGGTGCGATTGTGCGGACGATTACGGCTGTGTACCGCTGACTAGTATTCACTGTATTGCTAGCCACGACGTACTTGTACTGGTATATTATAATTGCTGTCTATCACACAACTTGTATGACCTCAAAGGGTCGGTGCTTAGTGCTCCGGCATCCAGACAGCACTAATGTTATGAAAGTGAAACATCATTTTTTACCAAGTTTAATTGACCGCCCAGATACTCCTCTTATTCGAGAAACTCCATATCGCGTTGCCATAAGTTTCCTCGTTCGAGTCACTCATTCGAGCTGTTCCGATCTTTGTAACGTTCAATCCATTGTCTATGACTCACTAATGTATCAAGCACTGTAACGAGACTGGTAATTCCGTTAATTATACCCCCGGGTACGACGGTTCATACCCGCACCCATACCCCCTAAATTTACCCACAGGAAGCATCCTTTACATCTACTCTACGTTGCCCGTGTTGTCCATGGACCGTCCTCGAAGTTATCGGTGCGGAGGTGAGCGGAGCCGTGACAGATTTGTCGGTTTGGACCTCCCCTCTCTTAAATCTATGCCGACGTGCTCTTCTTCATATTTAATTAAAGTTGCTTGACACTTTTGTAGATTAGAGTCCAGAGCATTACTTCAAAAAAAAAACCGGAATAAAAGGTTGTAAACAATAAATGTTGTGCGTGTTGTGTCCTTATCCTACGCCGGCTGGGTATTTCTAGAAAACCCAATATAAATTCGGCGTGGAAGTTCCAGAAAACTCGTCAACACAGCACATACAATATTACCATCCCTGGAGATATTCAGACGGATATTGGAAGATGTGTACCTCGTGAAATAAACGCGGCGCATGCCGTCTTACAAACTCTAGCAGGGGTATGCCACATTCGTTTGTTCTACTTTCTAGGCAGTAAAGTTGCACGGTGAAGCTCTGATGGCGTGTATGGGTAAGCGGCCAAGAAGACAAGAAGACAAGTGTATGACACGACACAGAACACATCGAACGATTATCCCGGGGTGGGTGAGTGATTAGTTCAGGTTGGGGTATACGAAAGGGGTGTGGAGGCGCAAGCAAATGAAAGACGGCGAGGTTGGAAGGAGGCCTAGGCGTCATTCACCGTGCTACTCGTCCCTGCCGCAGTGTTTTCGTCGACCTTGCTGCGGACTTCCTTGGCCCAACGCAAGCCACATGCGTTGCACAGCGTTTTCGGTCCTTGTGGGCCCTTGAAAAGCGATAAGCATGCAAGAGGGAATAAGGATGGACCACAAATTCACCTTGCGCCATTCGGGAGAGTCGGTTCTCCCGCAGGTCACGCAGACGTATTGCTCCGAATTGTGAGATTTGCGCATCTGAGAATTCATATGAGGTACACGTCTCGCAAGGAGAAAGTTGGAGAACCTTCTTCCGCCTCAAGGTGTCATCGCCAAGATCATCATCTGCGGGCTGTGCGCTCGAGGCAGATGTGTACTGACCGCTGTATGTATGCAGGCCGAGTGATTCGTACGCAGAGCCTTGCACCTGGCTACCTGATGGACCAAAATTGTCGTAGGAGGGGCGCGCTAGGTGTTGAGAGTAAAGCGCGCTAGGGACATCAAGAGGGCGAAGAGAGACGGATGGGGCAGAGGATCGGGATACGGAGGGAGATCGAATGGAATAAACGGGAGATGTGGATGGAGCTGATGTCGGATCAGATGGTGAGGGAGCACGCACACGTAGCTCGTCAAGCTGTTTCTGCAAGCGTTCGTTCTCGACTTTGAGTTCTAAAAAGGTATTGAGCCTCGAGGACGGGGAGGTTAGGCAAGTAGGCAAGTAGAATGATGAGTGGAGAGGCTTACATGGCAATGTTGCGGCTTGGGTAGGGCTTTGCAACGGCGAAAAAACATCGAGCAGCCAATTCGTTTTCGACGAAGCGGGGATAGCCCTTTACTTCGAAGAGGACCTCTGATTGCGGGATGTTCTGCGCGGTGATGGGGGACCTGGCTTTGAGACGAACATAGGAAACCATCTCTGTGCGGGTGCGGAGGGAGTCGTCAAAGGCGACGTGGAAGGCGCGCTGGTCTTCTGCTGCAGGACTGAGGGTGTGAAGGGAGGGGTGTGAGGGGTGTTGAGAGAGACGGCTTACAGTTGACGAGGTCGGTGAAGGGACGATCAATGAGCTCAGCGTCTGACCAGCCGAGGAGTTCGGAGACGGCGCGGCCACAGAACCAGATTTTGGCGTCGTTTGAGAGGATGAAGATGATCGCCTCTGAGAGTTCATATATGAGGAGGTCAGCCCAGCGTTTTCTTTTCGTGAACTCGAACGTTGTAGGGGACGGGGAAGACGAGGACTTTGACGCGGAGGCAGACATGAGAGAGGATCAACGTTAACTTGTGGGTGAGACACAACATGCAAACGCAATGAATTCTATGACGTCGACGATCCCAACCCCAACCCCAACCCCAACCCCATCTAATCCGGGATTATCCCACGATCCTCAAATAATGCAGTACCCTCCATCGACGCGAATCTCGGCTCCGGTCATGAATCGCGATGCATCGCTGGCAAGGAACACGATCGCGCCCTGTCGCGGTGCGTGTCAGTATCCCGCTCCATTCAATCCCAGCGTTGCACCCACAGAGAGATCCTCTGGTTCAGCCATCTACCCGATCGGGTTAGCACCGCCATCACATGTAAGTGGGATTCCCTCACCTTGCCCATCGGGGTCAGACTCTCCCACGTTTTCTATTGCAAATGAATTCGGACGGATCCCTGCCGTTGATCTCACGCTCACCTTTAGTTCGACATCGTGAGCCAAGATTGTCTTGGTCAGCTTTGTCAGCGTGTATCCGGGGCTTGCCAGTGGCTCGTGTCAGCCAGCCACACGGGCACTGCATTTGCATCTCACCTCAGCGTATTCACGCGCACTCCCTTTTTAGCCCACTCCACCGCCAGACTGGACGCCATGTGCCTGACCGCTACCGCCCCAAACGTCATCCCGGTCCGTTCCCCACAAACACACCACTTACCCGCTTTGGATGCATTGTACGGGGTTTGTGGCTGTGCTCAAGTCAGACCCGGCACCAGATAGAAACGGCGCACCCACCTGAGGAATATTGATGACCTGGCGTCGCATCGTCCAAGTGAGCAGCCGTACCACCATCAAATCACTCTAGAACCGCACCGAAGCACTCATACTAGCCACCAACACAATCGATCCCCCTCCTTGCGGTATCATGTTCCGAGCCGCCTCACGTGCCGTGAAGAACGCCCCATGAACATTGATATCATACAACCGTTTAATCCGGTCGAATGGGTAGCTGCCAAGCGTGTCCGTTAGCGCTGGCATGTACCACCGTCCTGAATCGACTCACTCAAATGCGGAGTAGTTCTCCACGATACCTGCCGAATTACAGCATCACACTCGGTGGGTGTTCGGATCATCCCCACTTACCGGCAGACGCAACAACAGAGTCAACCCGGCCAAACGTATCCATCACCGTTTCAAATGCTTTTTGCACTGAAAGCTCCGATGAGACGTCACATCCAACACCAATCACATCAAAGTCCTCTCGTTTCAAGTCGCTGTTAACTTGGGATTGTCTTCAGTAGCCGGTCTTGCCCAAAGCGCCCAACTGACCGCATGCATTTTGAACTAGCTCGTCGGCAGCTGCTTTAGCCTCATTTTCCTTCAAATCAATTATCGCTAGTCGCGTGCATCCTCTGGCAGTCATTCTAGCGTGCAATTGGAGTCCAAGGTCGAACACGTACGATTGAACAAACGCGTTGCAGAATTCCTGCCCCAACCCTCGCGCAGCCCCGGTGACAACACATACCTAATATAATGCGATTGCTCAGTCTCCTCGCCGTAGCACATCGGGATAGAGACGACTCACCTTGTTCTCGAGGGAGAAGGAAGGAAGAACGCGAGGCGCCCTGCTTGGGGCAGAAGTGCTCTGCAGCCTGGCATGAGACACCATAATACGAGACGTAACCGAAGAACGCGACGTGTAGGAGGCGAAACGGGCAAGAACAGCAAAAGTCATGGTGGATGGGGGAGACAAGTTGGCACGAGAGAGAATTTGTCAATTCCATTTTTAAGTCGCTCCGTTAGGTGATTGTCTCGGCCCGCCCCAGATTTTACGACACCCGCAGCATTCCCGCCCAGATCCGACATGCCTTGTATTAGAACACCAACATGCGAGTTCAGACACAACTACCAGTACTTCATAGTAGACCATGTAAGCTAGCGAAAAAGGAGCGTAAGGTGCACTAGAAGGGTATCTGCAAAACAAGAAATAGAGCTTATTAGCCCCCAAAATAAGGTACAGTAACACAAGCAATGAGCGAGCGGACAGGAACAAAAATAAAAAAAATAAAAAACACAAGTCTGGCAAACGGATCATCGAGGGCATGCCAACGTCCATCT
>JBBPNB010000287.1:0-24438 GCA_038090635.1 Rubroboletus satanas
AGAATACCCAGATACGGTACCACCTGTGGACGAAGGAAGTATCAACATCATTCGCGCAGATAGGATGATGGAATGACTGACCGTTCACCATATTTCTCAACAACCTTGTCCTTGTTGCTCACCCAGTTAAGGTACCATTTCCAGATAGTAGCCGAATAGTGGACACCAAGGACGTCAATGTTCTTCACCTCGAAACCAGCAGCCTCAACCTGGTTAACCACCCAACCAAGAGAACAGGAGGCATCTGCACCAGGGAAGACATATTTATTCATGAAGAGACCCCTGCGGAGTAGATGGTGAGATTCAACCTCGTCCGGAAAGGATATTTAGGAACTCACCAGATGAGATCCTCGTACTGCCACGACGGGCGAATACCAGCAACTTGAAGGACGAAAATACCATCATCTTCCAGCAGGTCGTACATCTGCCTCATGAAAGCACCGTAACGCCTGACTCCCACGTGTTCAGCCATTTCCAAGCTAACAATCTTGGTGAAGTGACCAGGCCCCCCGGGAATTTCACGGTAATCCATGCACAAAACTCTTGCCTTGTCGGGAGTAACACCATTTTTCTTGATCCGCTCATTACCAAATCTGGTCTGGTTCTTTCCGAGAGTGATACCAGTAACATCACATCCATAGTTTTTCGCGGCGAATGCGGCCAACGTACCCCAACCACAGCCGACATCGAGCAGACGGTCATTGGGCTGAAGGTTGAGCTTAGAACAGACGAGGGCAAGCTTGTTGTCTTGGAGTTGCTCAAGAGTCTCCGCTTCCTCCAGGTTGGTGATGACACCAGAGGTGTAGATCATGCGAGGCCCGAGGAACCTGGGTGAAATAGCTCGATGAATGGATGACAAAAGAATCATGGGTAAACAAACCATTCATAGAAGTCGTCACCTCTGTCGTAGTGATCACGAACTTGTTCTTCGTCTTGGCTCTGGGAATGAACGATGACTTCGGGCAAGAGGTTCATGAAGACGTATTTGAAGAGCTCAGGTGTGAAGACCATCCTGGCCCAGTCGTGTCGTTGTTCCATGATGTCAAGCACGTCACCTGCAAGGAATGAGCAAATGAGCATGATGGACCAGATAGCGAGACACACCATTGAAGTCAATCTTTCCCTCAAAGTACGCGTCGTGGAACACCTGCATGGGTATTTTTTCTTTGCCATGATAAAGCGCCTTGAGCTCTGGGTCGTTGATAGTGATGTACTCCTCGATTTCCTTTGAAGGAAGGATGACCTTTTGGTTCTTGCGTTTGCCGTACATGGAGGCGACCGTCCAGTATGCGACGGTAATGGGAAGACCGAGGATAACAACAAGGAAGATGTAGGTCTTGAGTCCACCACGATTGACAATGGGAGTGACGCGTTTCAAAATGTAAGGAACACCAAGGACGAGAGCAGCGAGGTGCACGTTGGAGAAGTAGCCATTGCCCTCGGCGAGACCGACAAGGGGTGCATTTTTAATGGCGGGTGTGGTGGTGACACGTACTGGAGAGAAAGACATGACGACGCGTGCAAAATGGGGTACACGACGTCGAAGTGGAGAAAGAGTGGATGAACGAACAAGTTAGAGAAAGACGCGGTGAGTCCTATGTCTTTTTTATGCGGTCCAATCCAAGCGATGTTTGGCCGTGTTTAGCTCACTTCCTATGTGTCGCGCACGCGCCTAGTAACTCATCGAGCTCATCGTCGACAACACCCTCCTCGTTGCCCCTTACGTCCCACAACGACAGCCGTACAATGGCCAACTACTACTCCCGCTCTCCCCCGCCCCTCCAACATCCCGTTCCTACTCACCCCGCGTTCATCCCAGAGCCCCCATCGACACCCGGTCCCGGCCCCGCGTCTCCCCAGGGCTACCAACGATACCAGCAACCCGCCCCGCACCACGTCCCAGACTTTGCAGCGTGGGGTATGAATGACACGACCGCCCAGTTTAGCATGCAACTCGGTCAGAGCGCAGTAGCTGCTGGACAGGAATATGTGCAGAAGAACGTCAGTCAACTTCTTCTATCCTCGACATCGCGCTGATGGCCCCCCAGTTCGGCGGATTGATCCCTCTGTCTCTCCTAAAACACCACTTCAATGTTTCCAATTCATATGTCATTAAAAAGCTGCAGCTCATTGTGTTCCCTTGGAGGCATCGACCTTGGTCACGAAAAGTACGCCGTCTTGAGACAGGTCAAACCGAGTGGCAACCTCCAAGAGACGATATAAATTGTCCGGACTTGTACATTCCACGTATGTCCACTTTCTCCCCGCGCTTCGTACTTCTCATTCATTTCCGCAGTCATGGCTCTCGTCACCTATATCCTCGTAGCAGCCCTCCAGACAGGTCTTCAGGAACGCTTTCACCCACAAATTCTTGGCGCATCTGCATCGCGCGCCCTCGTCGTGGTCTTGCTCGATTTCCTCTTCGTTAAAGGTGGATGTTACTTGCTCAATGTCCAGGGTCCAGGTCAAGTCATAGATCTCATCGCATACGGAGGTTATAAGTTCGTTGGGTAGGTAGCCACCTATATATCACATTTACCGGTCCTCACAGTCAACAGGGTTATTTTGACGTTGCTTACGGGATTAACAAACCCAGGGATGACAATATACGCCATAGTGTTCCTTTATGCATTTGCTGCCAACGCGTTCTTCCTGGTGAGTCTTCGTTCACGTCCCACCTTCAAAGTAATCTGATATACTCTCGCCAGCTCCGCTCCCTTCGCTCAGTCGTCCTACCTGACCTATCGAGCACTACAACACCCGTCACAGTGTCCCATGCTCAGCGTAAACGACGTATCGCCTTCCTCTTCTTCGAAGCAGTCATACAGGTGGTGTATATGGCCATCTTGGTGAGGGTATAGTAAGGGTAGGAGCTTTGCGCAATGCTGGCTACTGTTCAAGTCATTGTCCTCCATCTTATCTTCGCAATACACTAGTTGCCGCTGACGGCCGGCGTTATATTGGCATCGATCACACGTGGTATAGGCTATCTCACTCGGAGTACGGGTTTGCCCTGTACCATTATGAAGTGGTCCGTGTTAAAAGGGCCCCTGAAATGCCTACCGACCTTTGGCGCAGCACGTAGCTTCAGATTTTCGAATCCCCAGGCATATACTTGTGGACGCGATCTGAGGCGTTATGCACGCACAACAAGCATGAAGAAAAAAACGTTCGGGGGAGAGGGATTTTGAAAAGGTATGAGCCAGCGAGCGTCCTCATTTGATGCCAGTCGGCTTGTCATGGGATAGCCACAACTTTTTGTACATACTCTCAAGACCGGATCGCCTCTGCGTTGAACCTCTGTTGCCACTGACAGCACTAACAACGCACCGATCTATCTGAGCATACGATCCGCTGCGACGAATACGTGAAATTATCCATGATCGACAGATCTCCGCTAGCTGACGGTCGCCCCATCGCGTGTTTCCGGGCATCAGCTCGGGAAACGTATCTGACCAAGTAATGACTGTATGTAGATGCACAACGAATAGCGGCCTGAGTCCGTGAACAACGCATCCGCCAACAAATGAGGTATACATCTTTAGAGGGGCCCTGATAGTAGTTGAATTTTGGGTCGGAAACGTAAGGGTTACGCTGGCGAAAGGTGGAAGTGAGCACCACGCTTCAAGTGCGAGGTCCTTCGAGTTGAGGGTGACCAGACTGACTCAATATGGGCGCAGTTTCGGATACAATGTTTAGGTCTCTGGGTATGGGATTGTCCCTCAATTCCATGCCCTTCATGATGGTTGGCAAGTGTTCAGGGCGATTGACGGTGGAACGAGACACTGCTTGCCGAAGAGCATTTGAGGGGCGCCCGGAGAGTTTCTCGGAGGTGTCTGAGCGAAGACGATGTTAGCACATCCAGAAGGAGATGAGTAGGACCGCTTCAAGTCGCGTACTCCTGCCAGCCAAACCCAGGGGTTCCGTCGGGGTCCTAGTAATTCACAAGCAGCGACTAGCCGAGGCGAAAAGGAAAAGGACCACCCAAAGGCATTGGATAGTCGGTTGATTATCGACATCAACTGCGGAGCTTTACCACAGTAAGGGAACTGGGATAGATGTAGGTGAATGAACGAATGAACTACTCTTCAGACCGGCTAGATCCAAGCCACTACACCGACAACCGCACCCTGTGCCGCAGGTATCGGATTGTTGATCTCGCCAGCACTTGACGTGGGTTGTATGCAAACATTGACCACAGCTCCGTGCAAGACCTGAGAATAAATCAATCCTATCTGAGGACGACCATTGAGAGCTTCGCATTGACAACTTGCCTTTCACCGGAAGTCTGCAAACCGAACAGCGCGGATTCTTCTGGTGATTACCACACATAGAGCAAGCATCGTCATCGGACAATCGACCATGACCACATTGTGCACATGCTGGTTGAATATCTGCGCAGGTGTCAGCGTTGCCCGAGAGTCCACAAGAGTGACGGGCACCAAATTTCATATCCATATTCTGAGGTGGGGTCCTGATGAAGGACGATGTCTTGACTGCATTCAACAGTTCGAGCCGTTTATTCAATAATTCCCAACCGAACAGCATCTCTGCGTATGCCACTACATGGCACGCCAATTGTGAGAGTAGTTGAGGGGTTAGCCTGGTTCTGCTGGTACATTCAGTGAACCTGAAAAAAATGAAAATGTCACGGGGAGTGGAGCCATACCCTTGGGCGTGCTGCTGAAGTTCCTCATCGAGGACGATCAGCTTCTTTTCCTGTATAGCTCGCTTCGCATTGGCGGCCTGTGAACGTTCTGGGCGTCTACCATGACCCGCCGACGAGAAAGATTGTCGACTGAGTGGTGAAACCATCTGCGTTTCGGACCACGACTTCGATATGGGTGATATAGTCGATATCGATATCTGGTCTCTCTTGCGCAAGTGCCGCGGGGAATCGATGTTCGGTAGGCGAAGAATAGTTTCACGCTGAGGAATGGGAACAGTGATTTTACCAGGTAGGGTGTCGAGTGGTGTTGAGATTGATTCGTGGACACCTGACATGAATTGACGAACACTTCCGGTATTAAATAGACTTGACCACGACCCTCGGGAGGAGTTGGATGTAGAGAGTGAAGATCCAGTAACATAGTTGGTGGTGGTTGGGGACGTGGAGGAAAGTCGTGGCCACGCAGGAGACAGTATGGCCGCTCGAGGATCCTTGGATCTCGATAGGCTAAAATAGTCAAACTCGTTCTTCCAGACAGTGGGAGAAGCTTCTCTGGTGGATGGTGTATGAGTAGTAACTGAAAATTGAGCTTGAGGCTTGGACGCCAAATAGCAGCTGGAATCGAACGTACTCACGTTGTTCTGGCGATGAGGTGTAGGCTTTGAGAAGCACCACAGCTAACATAGCAAGCGTTTGCACATCACGAGTCGCGCAAAATTCTCTGTGCCTATGCAACCTAATGGACCACCGTCCTTCTAGAGATTTAGAACTTACCAACATTTGATTAACGATTCGGTGAGCAACTACCCCGAAGATATTCTGTGTTGCCGCGTGAGCAGGGAACAGGCTCTGGAGTGTTCTAAACATTCTCTCATGCGCAAATTGTCCATGTTCTCTGGCGACGGTCGCGTTGAATCGACATAAATCCTCCAGTGTGCTTGCTTGGAAGATATACGCCGCGGCAACCTTTCGCCGTGCAAGCGAAGTATCGGTGGACGGCCTGATGAACACAGTACTCCGTCGTGTGGGAATCATGGAAACGTTGTTACTCTGATCGTTTGTGACAGTGTTATCCTTCGTCTCGAAAGCTACGTCCCACTGTGCTCTTTGCTGGGAGAAAGTGAGCAGGTTAGTCATGATGCGCAACGTATGTTCGCTGTCCCCCGGTCGTCGAGAGTCCGCTTCTAGACGTTGGTCTGTAGCAGCTAGTCCAAGACGGCGGACGGCATCAGAGAGCAATGCAGGGGATTGGAATAGTCGCGAGGAGTGTGGTGAGCGTGAAGCAGTGGCCGGGGAACTCGAAAGCTCACTTCCCCCATTGATTTGATGGGGACGAACTATTCGAGGCAGTGCTCTGAAGAAACAGATCAATTCCTCTGCTCGAGAGGCATTCCGTGAATATGCATTATACAGGGTGAAGATGGGGGTCTTACCGTTCGGACCAAAGACACCTTGTGAAGTTCTTGGCTCCGCCAGATTCTTATTGTTTCTTAATAACGAGACTGTAAAATCCCTAGACTTTCTGGTGGCCGGGCCTTCGTCTTCCTCTGAAGATGACTCCGACCTCATGTCCACCGGAATGCCCACCTGTTCGTTTTCATCCCCAAATAACAAAAATCTGAGGCACGCTTCAAGACACGGTCGACGACGCTCTCTGATGGTTTTGAGGCGCCGAAGCATGAAGGCTCGGTTTTGCATCGATATCAACGGGGTGCGCTCGAGATCAATTTCAGGTGTGCCTTCAGGATGGGGAGCGTGGGGGTAACTTTTCGGAAATCGGAAGGAAATACGGATGAAGACAGACGAAGACTCTCCCCAGGGGCCGTGCAAACCCAATGCACAAGTCCGTTTTTTGGTGAGGTCGTGCTAACAAGAATGAGAGAGGTCGCACAAGAAACTAAAAAAAACTCACTTTCTCAAGCCGGATCTTGGAAGTAGAAAGCTTCGTGAGCACTGAGGTGATTCTAGTACCCGTTGTCAGCGCTGACTCACGCATTACAACCAAGAAGACAGTTCTCACTCGTCAGGCAAACTTTGAGCTCCCTCAACCTCTTTCCCTTCCCTGAGCCGACTCTCACTTCTCTTCCTCTTGTGCTTCTGACTCGTCGTAGTCTCGCCATCCCTCCCATGGGAAACTCTCGATCTTGACCCACTACTCACCCCGCTATCTCTGCCAGAACTCTCATCCCTCCTTCCCCCAACCCGAACACTCGCCAACCACGTAAACGCATCCATACCCACCCTAGTACCCTTCCCACCACCTGCATGACCTCGTGACATTGTCATTGTTGTACTCGGGATCGGAACGGCTCGTTTGCCTGGTTGTAGTTGGCCTGGAGCTTGGCTTTGGTTCTCGCCTGGGTCGTCTCGAATGCGAGCTTGAAAATGTTCGTTAATGACTTGCGGGTAACGAAGGTGCATTTGGTGCTGAGCTGCGGACGTTCCTGGGTCGAACAACAGTATTCCCTTCCCTCTTGCGGCACTCCCATGATGAGGTTGTAGCACAGGGTTCGCGGGTTTCTTTACCCCGAGCGTAGGGGCCGGACCGGCACGCACCTCTGCTAATATGCTTCGCGAACCGACCGGGGCAGATAGAGCCGGGTCTGAGTCTGATCCTTCTGGGGCATGTCGGAAGGACTGGTGTGATCTTCCAAAGTCGGTAAATAAGCGTGATTTGGCGGGTACTTTGGAGGATCCGAGGGTATATCCCGTTTTCTGGTTTGGAGACTGGTGAGCACCGTGAATTAAAAAAACGTTGAAGATATACTTGCCTCCATACTCTCCGAATCCACGGGCCAAAACCTCAAGGTCCGATCTTTGGACCATGTGATTAGCTGGTATTCCGCCCCATCTGCAAGAAACATGAGCAATCATCATCGCAAGCTCAGGTGACACTATGGGGGGTAGGCGCATACGTACCCAAGCCTCCCTTTCTCCAGACAAATTCCTTGACTACATCTGTATGTCCCTCGAAGATCTCTACCGGCACCATGTCGTCGCCGGTCACCCACATTTCAAGAGCTGTTTCGCCTCTTTGGGGTAGACTCAATATACCTCTTCCAAATGGTAAATTGCGTGCCCTCCATACGGGATAACGCGTCGTAATCATCGTCAGAGGTTGTGCTAAGCGTTTTGAGTTGCTCTGAAAGAAAGGCTCGGTCTGAGGAAAATCAGGGGCCAATGTGTCCTGTACGTTCCACACTTTGATCGTCTTGTCCAGAGAGCATGTGACGATATCGTGCGCCCGAGTGTGTGCCCAGTCGATTCCGTATATCTTGGCATTATGAGCACGAATGCGAGCGGTAGGGAGGGATCCTTTCTGTGCCTCCAACGTCAGAGATAGTAGGGAGGGAGCAGTGCCAGTGGACTAACTCGACGATCCCAAATAAGGACCTCGTCCATGTGGGAAGACGCAAGCACATTCGGGTCTTGGCGATTCCACTTGACTTGTGTGCCTCCGGCTGAAACGGGGTCAGGAAGGGATGATTGTATATCGAAATTCTTACAGTTGAATGCACAAAGCCCTGAGGGACGTTAGCGAATGACTAGCATTGAGCAGCTGTTTCTTACCCATCACTGGCTTGCGCGGTTCTCGGAGGTCCCAAGACCATAACCATGAGTCAATCCCAACACTAGATACTGTGTCCGGCTCAGATGTATGCCAGTTGATGTCCGTTATCGCACGGTAATGGGAATGTAAGATATGCTCAATGGAACTCTTCCCTACCATCATTAGGTTCCATATGAGACTAAAATTTGATTAAGCAATGAGTAACGTAGACAATTAGAACATACAGCTTTTCTGAGGAGGTGGAGACAATGTACTCTGCCCGAGCCCGGTGAGGATTCCATTGAACGTCCGCCACATCCCAAGTACCACCTTGGGGCAGGAACCTCGGGATTTCGAGAGGTGCTTCGAGATCGATGATGAATAGCCCACGGCGGCTGATGGTTTTGCAGTCAGGAAGGGGGATGATCCGAACGAATACCGTCCGCTTACGCTGCAAGGACGATATCACGATTCGTTGGGCTAATACTCATCTACATGTCTAGGTTAGACAATTTTACCCACAGCATCAGCGTTCCAAGCGACCAACGTTGCCAACGGCATCTCCAACAAGGTCTTTCATATCGATCTGTAAACTCCTGAAGTTACTTCCGTCTTCCGGGGATGTGGAAGGCTGAGATCGTTGGCTTGCTGAGGTGGTGAAATTGAGGGTTGGGACATCACGATATGACGCAATGCCAGCAGAGACACTGTCTTGTGGAAGGTCGTAAAGTGGTGGGGCCCACGAGGGTCTGCGAGCGGAAAGGAGGCTGAGGCTGGAGGGAATTGGCCCATCCCGGTCGCATTCGATGAGAGTATCATTGGCGATTCGAATGCGAGCGGAAGATGGGGGCGCGTTCGACGGTCGCGTCTGCGACTTTGAAGACGAGCGCGACAGCATTGCCATCCGAAGGTGACCGTGACGTAGACCGGTGTTAGTATTTATTATATTTATTTATGCTTTTTCTATCCTTGACTCGAGTCACTGGCTAATCCGATCTTTTACCCAAAGAAACATAAAAGCCCTGGCGTGGCTACTCAGATTCTTCCGCTCCCCCATCTCCCTGAAGAGCACTAACTGGCACACTCGACCTCTTCGTACCATGGTTTCGTCCCTCCCTTCTCTCCCACATGTCCCCGGAACGGACCCCTCCTCTTGCATATTAGATGCCTTCCGGATCGCCATCGCAAAACGCGTATCCGATCGGTTACCCCAGCTCACGATAGAACAAGCTTACTCGGGGGTCGATTACGGAAAGAAGGGTGTCGACTTCACCGTGGCCCTTCCCCGATTCCGACTCCCCGGGAAACCCGACGAGCTTGCAAAGAGGGTTCTAGAAGATGTATGTTTACTTCTTTTGCTAACGAGGGGTTTCCGACCATGCTGCCCTTGCGAGCTGATGCCCAGCGTGCTGACGGGGTCTTTTTCGAAGTTCCAACCTGATGACTTCATTGCATCAATCACACATGATAAACAATTCCTTCATTTCCAACTAAACAACGCGAGCCTCATCCGCGAAGTACTCAATCAAATCCACACCCTCACGTACGACAGCCCCTCTGGAAAATCGTCATATGGGACGAACACCATTGGCGCAGGGAAGAAGCTCGTCATCGAGTACTCCTCTCCCAATATCGCGAAATCATTCCACGTTGGACACCTTCGGAGTACCATCATCGGTACATTCTTGGCAGGCTTGTACAGGGCGTGTGGCTGGGAAGTTGTATCAGTAAACTATCTCGGAGATTGGGGTACACAGGTGATGACTTCCACCCTCTCAACGACGTTGACGTTGACATGCAGCGTTTGGTTAGTTCGGCATGATAGCCTCCGGATTTGAGAAATATGGCTCTAAAGAGGAACTCTCCAGAGACGCAATCAAACATTTATATGACGTCTACGTCAAAGTGAGCAAGGAAGCCGACACAGACCCAAATGTCAAAGTAGAGGCTGCACGGATGTTCAAACGGATGGAAGACGGTGATGAGAGCGTCCTTGCCAACTGGCGAGAATGGCGGGAGTTGAGCATCGCGAAGTACATCGAGGAATACGATCGGTTGAATGTCTCCTTTGATCGATACATTGGAGAGAGCGAAGTCGGAAAGGAGTGGATGGATACAGCAATTGAGCGTCTTGACGAACTTGGCTTGATAAGCGATACAAATGGAGCCAAACTGGTCGATCTGGAGAAGTGGAAGCTGGGAAAGGCCGTCCTCCGAAAAGCGGGTGAGTCTCAAGTTTGGACATTAGCGAGAGACCATTTGACCCCAGGGTTCTTAGATGGAACCTCAATCTATCTCACTCGAGATATTGCTGGCGCGATCGAACGATGGGAGAAGTACCAGTTCGACAAGATGATCTACGTCGTCGCATCCCAACAGGATCTACATTTAGCTCAGTTTTTCCAGGTATTGAAGCTAATGAACTTCTCATGGGCTGATCGTCTCGAACATGTCAACTATGGTATGGTGCTTGGCATGAGCACTCGGAAAGGCACCGCGGTCTTCTTAGACCAGATAATCAAGGAAGCGGCGTCCGTGATGCACGAGCAGATGAAGCGGAATGAAGGAAAGTATAATTCCATAGAGGATCCAGAGTACGTCAGTCAGGAAGTCGGTATTACCGGCATCAAGATCCAAGATATGGCTGCCAAACGGTATGCATTCAGATAACAGTCAGATATACAAACAGACTGACATTCCCTTGGCAGGATTAACAACTATACCTTCAATTGGGATCGCATGCTGTCCTTTGAGGGTGATACCGGGCCATACCTACAATACGCTCACGTCCGACTAACATCCATGGAACGCAAAAACCCGGAACTCCTTCCCCTTCCTCCGCCTTCCCAAATCGATACCTCATTGCTTGCCGAATCTGGACATGCCCGAGATATTTCGATCTTGCTCGGATCGTATCCAGATGTTGTTAAGACTGCGCTCAAGACACACGAACCAAGCGGGGTAGTCACGTTCGCGTTTCGTCTCGCGCACGCAATCTCGAGTGCGTGGGAGACCCTCGTAGTGAAAGGTGAGCATGATCTAGAGAAGGCAAGGGCAAAGCTGTGGTTGTATGTTTGTGCACGAGATGTGTTAGGGGCTGCGATGCGGCTCCTGAGCATACGACCTCTAGAAAGGATGTAGACTAGTGATATTTAAATTTAACAAGTGTTCCCTTCGCACTGAGGGAAGTCAAGTGCATTATATCCAGTGTCTGTAGCCCTGACACTTAGTGTCAGTGGAAATTTGGATCATTGTGTGCGACTCTGTGATGTACTAAGGAACGAGGGCAGTCACAGTATGGTCTTCGGACCAGCATAGGTAAGTGGCACTTTCTCTCTCTCTTTTGTGCTGCTTCTTCACTGCTCATGTGGTCCTTTTGCTCCATCCTCAATTCTTCATTGTCACAGCAGGTAGACCCTGCCACTCCTTACCATCCAACTTGCAACACAATCTTTTCTTCCCAAAGTCTTTCCTCCTCCTCATTGCCATGGCCAACCCCACAAATGAGGAGCGCCCCAACTTCACCTCAGCCACTCTCCATATCATCTGGGAAACCCTCATGGAGGCTCAGAACCTCAACCAGAACAAAGTCCTTGCCTGTCTCAACATGGCCTGGGATGAGGACCACAAGTGTCGGGTTGACAAATGGAATGCCTTGCACCTAGCCGAACAACAAGAGGCAGAGCATCTAGATAATGAGGGATGTCATAGAGAAATAAAAGCAGCCAGAATTGCTGAAGAAGGAGCTGACAAGGAGAAGTGTGAGGCAGACAAGAAGTGTTACAAACCAATGGTCTGGCTCTGTTCTCGAATCCTTATCTTACACTCCGCGGTTACCGTTTCCTTTCGTTTCCTCTTTCCTACCATTGTGGACAGGTATCCCACCCCTATGGACCACCTTTTCCTTTCCTGGTTGATCTCTCCAGATCTCTCCAGCATTCTCCTGTGTAAACCTAACTCTATTCTTACCAGATGGTCGGTCCTTCTTCTTTCCTATTCTTAGGACCGACACTGCCTTCATTCATCTCCATTATGTATAGCCTTAACATGAGGCTTCCTCCTTACCATGCCTGCAGGATACCATGAGGCCATTCCCCTTTTGGGATCCTCTCCTCTCATAGCACGGTCTCCCCTGTATATAAACCCCTCGGCATAGAACTTAGCTCCCCAGCTAATTCTACACAATATACCTGCTTTCTTGGTGTATTCGTCTCCCTGAGTCTCCGAGTACCTCTTTGATTACTCGCTGCTACATTCTTGACGGTTATCTATCTTGGCTTACGCCTAGAGAGCGGTAGCGTCGTAACAAGAAGAAACCCAAAATAGGCAACTTCAATGTCAGCATGCCTCCTCCCAATGTTATGACTACCCCAGGTAGGAGTTCATTGTAGCCCTTGATAGGTCTAGGATTGTTTGCTCAAAGGGAAGTTCCCTGAGTGAGAGGATAATCCCTAGGTAGGTTCTGTGGGATTCCAAGGCAATACAACAGGAGGGACTTCCTTGGGTTGCAGGTTCAAAGTATTTGAGGAGTTGCCACTCAAAAGTAGGCAGATGTCTTAGAGAGGTCAGGGTTTGCAGCAAACAATGTGCAATTACAAGGGAGATCTAGGTTAAACGACAGGAAAGGTGCACTGTGAGTATTTAAGGAAGCCTGGAGTCCTTGGTGACTAATTAGAAGGAACATGATGAAACATTGGGGAATGCTGAGTAAGAGGTGGATGATGCATCATGGAAAGCTGACTAAAGAATAGGTGACACGTCCATTTAAAGGTAAAAGACTAAGCAGGAATGAGAAGGAAACAAGATATGTTCTACTGGGCTCAAACAGTAGGACTTGGTACATGGCTCCTGTGAAATATGAAGAAAGAAGAATGAAAGAGAATCATAACACCCAATGTCTTTGTCCAAAGACCATTCCAATACACCCTACAGAAACTGACATCCTTTAACTTTGTAGAGATTTGGTACTTCTCCCCAGAAGGTTGCAGTAATGCTGCCAAGCACATCCACTTGTCTGCAGATGATGCTTTTGGTCTTGCCAGCACAAACAATGTGCTCACCCTCAGGCCGGTGGCTTCCGTCAAAGCCTCCCAAAACACTGGTGTGAATCATCAGCTGTCCTCTAGTGAGTTCCTTCAGGCAAGAGTATCCTTCCTCCACCACCTTAAACAGACTTCCTGGCCAGAAAAGCACATCAATGCTCTTGCCATGTTCTTCTGGAATCTTGAGAGCCACCCCCAGTGCATAATCACAAATAGCGACCTTATTGTTCTCACCTATGCTGCCCATGTACAGTGACAATGGCATGACGACCTCAACGCAGACAATGGTAGGGTGTGCAACATCTCCGTCATCAATGACACCCTGATAAATAACATCACCTGGAAGGTAAATGACGCCATGAGCAAGAGGTTATTCAGCAG
The DNA here is from genome assembly GCA_038090635.1 of Rubroboletus satanas. NCBI lineage: Eukaryota > Fungi > Basidiomycota > Agaricomycetes > Boletales > Boletaceae > Rubroboletus > Rubroboletus satanas. Next base: position 13,643 of record JBBPNB010000287.1, read on the forward strand.
GTCAGTCATTCCCCCCCCCCTACTTTTTCCCAACACAACTAACTCCCATCCCATCCCCCTGTTCACCTGTTTCTGACTGCTATGAATCCCCTCCTCACTTCTTCTCCCCACCCCCTCCTGATGCTGTGGCTATGCCCCATTGATGACCTGCTTCCATCTCTTCAATGCTATGGCACTGCCTCATCAATGCCACACCTCCACCCTATTGAATCTGTAGGATACTCAGTAAGTCACTGAGGTAAAAGCTACAGTACCAACTGTCCAATGTAGGTATGATTACATAAGCCTGTGGCTGTACTACCTACCTCATATATATTTCAACACATCCTTCACTCTAATTTGATGACACTTCCACTCCACTGTCATGCATGCATCCTGTGCACCCCCTGGAGCAGATTGGAGTCACTCGCCAAAACTCCCACCTCTCCTCCCACATGCTCCTGATCCCTGTGCCATTACTCCCCCAACCACCAAGATTTCTATGCAGAGCAACAGTGCAGTTCCTGTTTCACTTCCTCCTCCTGCTATTGGTTTTGTCTGTCCATGCAGCTCTTACCAAGAGACCCAGGTGCATCCTCCACTGCCAATCCTGTCTCAGCCAAATCCTCCAAATGCAAATCTGTCTGCCCTATCTGTCTGGGATGTCACCCCCACTGCATCCATGAATGCAACAGTCCACAGCTATGGGACAACTCCCCTACTTTTGCCAGATGCACTACCCAAGGACAGATTATCAACAACAAGGGCAAGACCCTCTGCAGTGATTGGCAATGGCCAAACGGTTGCACCATCCCCCATAGATCAGCCAAGCACTCGTGTTCCAGTTGTGGCAAGCTTGACCATGGAGCTCAGCTTTGCTCTTGTGCACAAAGGTGACCAGGTGCTAATGCCCTATAAACCTGATGCCTGGTACCAGGCTCTGTCCAAATTCCACCTCTTAAATAGATATCCAAACATTTACAACAGGCTATACCATGGCTTCACTGCTGGTCTCCACCCCCTCTGATGTACTTTCTCCCCCCTGAATAGTCTCACTCTTCTTAAACACCAGGACATGTTCAACAATATAGTACATAAAGAATTTGATAAAGGTAGATACTTCAGACCATACACACAGCTTGAAATCAAAAATATGTTAGGCCACTTCCAAACCCTCCCTATCCTTAGTCCCTAAATCTGGAAAACCTGGAAAATTCTGTCTTATTCAAAACTTATCTTTTTCCCATTCCTCCCCCCTTGCATCATCTATTAACTCACACATTAATGCAGACTCCTTCCCAACCTCCTATAGCATTTTCCCAATTGTGTCCCTCTTACTATTGGGACTGCCCACTGGTTTGCAAGGGGCAGTGAGAGATGTAGCTGAGGCATATCACACAATCCCACTCCATCCATCTCAATGACATGCTTTTGTTGTGTGTCTGAGTGACAACCAATTCACCATAGATACTTCCCTATGCCTCAGCTTCATAGCCTCTCAGGGAATTCCAAGGATGTCAGATACTCCATCAATGTCACTGAAATTGTAGGTAAAGGGAAGGTCTGGGGCGGCTCTCAGAGAGGAGTGGGAGAGGTCACTCAGAGGGAATTGGTAATCTTCATCATGTTCTTTGGCTGTATCATCCAGCATGGTTGGTCCAGCAAACTAGAAACGACCACCCTTGATTGTGGGTCCATCTGATTTGCTAATGGAAATCACGATGTGTGTATGTTTTTCATTGTATTCCACCAGCAATGTGACAGGAATACAAATGAAAAGGTGGTCATCCACCCATCTGAGAATGGACCCAATATCATTTGCATGCATAATGTCTGCAGCAGCTTGGGTGAGCTTGTCATACAGGCCGCCAGAAGCATTTAAAGATGTACTGCACCTTTCTTCCAATGCATAACTTTCATTGGTTTACTCTGGAACCTTAACTGCCAGACAGTTTGACTCACTGATGCAAAGTGAACCAAGTACCTGCATGCCTTAGAGGAGTGGTCCCTCAAGCACACCCACACCCTCAATGAGGTACAGAAGCTGTACAGCAAGCTATCACACATCTCCCTTGTAATTCCCAATGGGAAACCTTATTTAAACAACCTTTAAGCAATGCTAGGCACTTTCAGAAATGAGCCCTTCAAACCCAGGATGCTGCCTCAAGACACACCTGGAGACATAATCTGGTGGCATCAAAAGCTTTCCTTGTCATCCCCCCCCATTTCCCATTCCTGTTGGAAGTGTGCATTCTGTGCATTTACCATAAGACCTCTGGGCAGACATTTCCAAGGAGGTGTAACCTCACCAGTGCTACAGTAAATTAATCCCCCAAAGCATTTACATTGGTATCTGGATCATATAGCCCAGTGGGTTAGAGCACCTGGTATACATCTGGGAGGTTGCTAGTTCAATCCTGGCTCTGGTCAATTTGTCTATACAGTAGCATCAACTGTTGCTGCTACATTCCAGTTAAGGTCACCTGATTGTTGTGGGAGCAACGCTCGCAGGGTTCTAAGCATGAATGCCAACCACTATGGGGACCAGAACTAACTTGCAGGCTTACACCAAGCCTGGCAAGATGAAGATGAAAGAAGCTGATAGAGTTGCCTTAACATCTAGGAGAGCTTCAAGGAGCAAAGATCCCACTGTAGATACAAGTGGACTAAACTAAAGAAGAGGTATTAAAGTGGAGCCTGTATTTATAGTCCTAGATCCTGGGCTGTGCCTTCCTGATCCAGATTAATCCTGGCTCCATTGGTCTATTGTCCACCCATTTAGTCTATTAGAGATCATCGGCAAATCAGCAGATGAGGCAGCACTGCCAAATCAACTGAGATTAGCAGTCTACTTGGCTGTGTGCAACACAGCAGCAGGTGTGCTTAATGGCTTGGAAAATGCAGCTGTTCCCGATCAGCGAGAAATAGTATACATGACATGGTTGGTCATGTGCAGTCACATGCCAGAGATCACTAGTCTTTGATGAGCATGTGATGGGTCACATGATCTCAGAACCACGTGCCACCAGGCAAGCGAGGAGAGGATGAAATGCTGTGAAGAAAGGGGGTTTTGTAACACTGATAAGATCCTCATATAAGACCTGATCCAATTACTAGACAAAAACCAACTGCCACTAAGGCCATAATCAGGCACAAGCAGAAGGGACAGTCAGAGCTAACTGTAGGATTGTAGCTTAAGTGCCATAATGAAAAATATCCAGATTGTGAGACCATGTTGGAAGTGTGCATTTTGTGCATTTACCATAAGACCTACATGCAGGCATTTCCAAGAAGGTGTAATCTCACCAGTGCTGGATTAACCTCCCAAAGCATTGACTTGATACCCAGACCATATAGCTCAGTGGGTTAGAGCACCTGGTATACATCTGGGAGGTTGCCAGTTCAATCCCAGCTCTGGTCAATTTTCTATAATTCCTTCTCCCCAATCCATTACTGACCTCTGCACCTTCTCTGATGCCAACTCAACCATTGGAATTGGCATCTCCATTCATGGATGCTGGAGAGCCTGGTTCCTTAGGCCATTTTGGCAAGCTGATAGGAGGGATATCAGCTGGATAGAGGCTGCCAGCCTTGAACTCCTCATCCTCACAATCCTTGATGCCAGTGCCACCAGCATTCATTTCCAAGTTCACAGAGACAACCAAGGTGTTATTGATGGATGGTGGGAAGGGTAAAGCTGCAATCTACCCATCAAGGACATTTTCAAACACATTCATGCCACCCTGGCTCACACCTGGTATACCCTCCACACCCGGTACATTCCCAGCACTGATAACCCAGCCAATTCCATTTCACGCAGAGTACATTCCCCCCTTCACTTCCTTCTATCCCCAGTTTCCATCCTCACTGATTACTACCACATCATCATCACTTCAATCACCTGTCAGTCCCAGCTGGCACCTTCTGCCCCAGTGTGCCCTAATAGATCCATCTGCCTGGCCAGTGTGCTTCATACCCATCCCTTTCCCCCCTTGCATCCTCCCTATTTCCCCTGCACCCAACCCCAAACACTTTGTATCCACCCCATGGCACAGCTCTCCCCAGTCCTGTGCATAGCATGCTGAGACCCAAGTGTCCTGCCAAAGAGTGGCTCATTGTTTGGAAACTTATATCCTCCATGTCTTACTTCACTCCTTTCTTCCCAAATGACATCCAGTGCATCTACAATGTCATTGAACATGCCTGGTCAACCTCCACCAAGGAGACCTATATGGGTCAGGCCTTCTGGCCTTCCACACATTCTGTGATGCCAAGGAAGTCTCCGAAAGTCAGTGCACATCTGCTGAACCACCACTGATCACCATTTTCCTCACCACCATGGCTGGGCTCTACTCCAACAGCACTATTACCAACTATCTCAATGGTGTCTGTACATGGCACATAATACACAGAGTGTACTGGGCCCTTGAGGAAAATGAGACGAATGCCCTGCTCAAGACAGCCAAATCCCTTTCTTTCCCTGCTTTTAAACACATGCCCCATGAGCCCTACACCATCCATACCATGTCCCATATCCATGAGCAACTAAACCTCATAACCCTAATAGATGCCACTGTTTTTGTGTGCTTCACCACCACCTTTTTGCCACCGCCAGGACTGGGAAGTTCACTGTTCCCAACATCAATGCCTTCAACCCCATGCCCACATCACCTGAAATGAAGTCACCATTCAATATGATCAGCAAGGCCTCCAGATTACAAATTTCCACCTGCCTTGCATCAAAGCAGCCCCCCTAGGCGAGGACATCAATTGGGCCAGGCAAGAATGGCTCACAGACCCTCAATTGGCACTAGACAACCACTTTCAGGTCAATAAGACACTGCTCAGCACCACCCTTTTTGTGTATCACACCCCAAACAGCCATTGCCCCTGGACTAGGAATAAATTCCTGAAGTCCCTTGACTTTGTGTGCTCATGCCTTGTTGCAGGTTCCCACTGCTGTTTGGGGCCAGAGAGCACCACATGCTCCCACCCACATTCTTGTTCTCTCTCTCATAGTATCTGCATGCTTGTTGGACTCATTTTCTCCCTAGTACTCTTCACATCACCTCATGTCATATCACGTATAGCACATTGGCATCATATATTACACTTGTTCCACCATCTCCACATACTCACCAGATCCCAGCACCATCCAAAGATTGGCAATCACAATCAGTGACAAAACATGACACCATAGGGGCATTTTGGCTAGTAACTGTTATGATGCTACTGCACCAAAGTCCTGGGACCAAAGCTGAAGCATAGTAGAACTAGTAGCTGGTACTTAGAAGTAACCAGAAGACTTATAGAACAGAGAATATGCCAGGAAATACACAGTATATTGTGTAGAACTAGCTGGAGAGCTAATCTCATCGCAAAGGGATTTATATAAGTCACAGGATTGTGCACAGACCAAGCTATTTGCGATGGTACACTAATGGGATCATACTACAAGGCCTGAGAGTCCCATATAGGAACTATCTGAGGAAACTGGTAAGTATGACAGGTGAAATACAAGGAGGGATGGAGATCAAAGAAGGGGCAATGTGGTTCCTGTGGAGATGATCAAAAGGAACCGGTCTAGTGGTATATTAAAGGGGGCAACAAGACTGTCAAGATGAAACAGGGGAATGGGAATGGGATAGTGATAGCAGGAGTAAGGGTAACAGTGAGGAAGATAGGGACAATGGGCAGTAAGCAAGAAGTGGGAACTGGGTTGTAACAGTAACAATCATTGCCACTTGAACTAATTTTGTGGTGTTGTTGGCATGGAATTCTATAGGTAGTGTTCCTGGTAATCAAATGCCTTGTCAATTACACCTGAGACACAGCCAAAAATGTTCACCCCAGAAATTAGACACTTATCCATCAACACATTGTATCTGAGTTTATGATTTTGTTCACATTACAAATTAATCAGTGGATTTTGAAAAAAAAATGATGGATATGTATACATTCCTGCATCTGCAAATCACTTAGGTCCAGTCCAGGTTGTGTTACAATGCTACTGCTCTCCTAGCGTGGACTAGAATAGATAGTCTTAACAAAGAACATAGTAGCAAGCATTCTAGAGTAGCTTGTAGTCTCAGAGAGATCCTAAAGTGGAAACACCAGAAGATATGTGGTATATTGCATAGAACTAGCTGGGGAGCTATGTTCTATGCTCCTGGCCTATATACTGGTACAAGTGTGCTACAAGGCCAGAGGATTCCTAAAGAAGAACAATCTGGAAACCGGTTGGCACAAGGTAGAACTAAAGGCATATGGAGATAAGGATAACAGGAACATGTGGTAGCAGAATAGTAGTGCTGGTCCTTGCATAGAACACGAGGTGAAATGAGGACCAGAATAGTGGTACAGGTCACAAAGGAAGAGAACTTAACTTGACAGTCCGAAGCACGGCAGTGCTGGCTACATATGGTAACTAAGAATGGAAGGACAGTAAAGAGAACAATGGGGTAGGAGGAAACGAGAAGGGGTAGTAATTGTAAGGGAATTGCTGGGTTGTAACAATAGCCCCCCTGTAAGGGGAAAGCATCCTGCTTCCCACAAACTCACCATAATCCTAATCTCGGTCAGGACCAGATTGATCCCCAGCATTGATCTTGTAGTCATAGGCATCTGCAGTGTCCCATTCGTCCCATCCTCCACCAGATTGGTGTCAGACCATGTGGGGGCAGTGGCCAATAAGGTACTCACAGTGCCCACAGAAGGAGTATCTTTGTTGTGGGCAATGAAGGATAGAGTGACCAGGTACAAGTTGGTTGCAGAACAGGCAATGAGTGGTGGGGCAGGCTGAGCAGATATGCCCAGGGTTGCCATATCCAAAATAGAGGACAGGAGTTTTGGGAGGTGATGACAAGGTTTTCATTGATTCGGGGAGGAGAACGGTCACAGTGAGGGGGGGGAATAGTCTGAGCTTGTTCCATGGCCCCTCTGATGATGGCGTTGGATTGGAGAAAATGCTTGCGATGACAGAGGGTGCGTTGGTGCAAAGGAGGCACAGCAGCTTTGTCCGCAGGGTGAGTGAATTGATGGGTTGGTAAGAACATTGGGAAAGAAGAGTAAGAGGAGTTGGAGCGATCTGAGAGAGGGGAATAAGGAGACTGTTAACCGTCCATGGCAAGTGGTCGATGCAGAGTTTTGGGACTTTCAGGTGGGAGACTGGGTGGAGAGGGGAATGCAAGGGGAGATTGAATGGCAATTGGAGAGGTGGAAAAGGGGGTGGGGAGTTGAGGGTAGGTGGCGAAAGATTCTTGGACTTTGGTGAAGTGTTGATCAGAGGTGGAGAAGCGAGGGGGGATAGGAAGGGGAGCGGGGGAATAAAGAGGAGGTGTCATGGTGGGTTCCTCACGGATTGAGTGTGGATGGATTGGAGGATTAGGGAATGTCATAGTCACTTCATTGAGATAGGCAATCTGTTCTGCTTGGGAAGCCACTTGGAGAAGGAGTCTGATGATGTGTGAGATTTGTTCAGGGGGAATATAGTTGATGACGCAGCAAAACTCTGCATAGTATAGCAGGTCCAACACCTCATTCTGAAGGGCGGAGAGAGATTCAGTGATGAAGGAGTCATATTGTCCTGACCTGTATTAACTGTCATTCTGGTTGAAGAACATTTGATGCAGGTACGTTCTTCAGTAGGCATTGATGAGATGCAGGAGAATGATGGAGGTGTGGAGAGGACGATGGGAGGTGAGGAATTCATCAAATGCTAGAGATTGAAGAATGGCAATGAATACAAGGCAACAGGCAACAAAATCAAATCAGTGGATGGTGATTGGTGGAGTCTTGGGAATGGAAGTAGGATGGTAAGGAGGATCAGGGAGGGTTATTGCCATTAGTAATGCAAGGGGCAGAAGGATCATTCTTGTTGACAAAACCAAAGGTGGATATGAGGGTGTTGGAGGGTTTCGGCAAGAGAATGAGGAGTATTGAAGGTGAAGGTTTGTCGTGGGAAGGCTAACTGAGCAGGGGTGTAACCAAGAGCAGCAGGAATATTGACTGGGCAGAGGGGATTAGGAGGGATGGTAATCATGGATTAATCCAGACAATGTTCCTCCTTATATGTGTGGAGAATATCAGTGGAGTTCACAAGATTGGACTCAGTTTTTCAAGTTGCTTCAGATAACAGATAACCCTTCCATGCCACTAGAAAACAGCGACAGCAGGCAGTTCCCTTGTGACTGATGATGTGGCTAATTTCGTATTCTTCTTCTGCATTGGTAAGATCTGGAGGGGAATGAGGCCATGTTCATCTGTCTCAACGTATGGAGTTAGGAGGGAGACATGGAAGACTGGATGTATTTTCCAGGAGGGCAATAGGTTCAGTTGATAGGCCAGGGCAGAGATTACTTTGTTGATGGAAAAGGGGCCATGACGTTTAGGGGAGAGTTTGCAATTAGAAGATAAGGGAAGATTCATTGCTTTAAGCCATACTAGTTGACCTGATTTGAATGGGACAAACTTGTGGCATCTCCTGTTGGCCATGAGGTTCTGGGAAAGTACTAAGGCTGATTTGGCCTTCTCTTGAGTGGAGGAGAGCTCAGATAGGTGATCTGCAAGGTGAGGAACGAAGGTTGGTCCAATTTTCAGATAGGCTTGGAGGTGGTAGCCTATCATGAGAAAGAAGGGAGTTTGTTTAGTGGCTGAGTGCACCATGGAATTATGATGGAATTCTGCCATTGGCAGGAAGTCCGGCCAGAATTGAGGTATCTCTTGGCAGAAGAGGCACAGGTAGGTTTCAAGTTCCTGGTTGACTCATTTGGTTTTGCCATCGGTTTGAGGATGGTAAGCAGTGGAGAGGGCAACATCATAATGTAGTAGGCAGGATAGTTCCAGGGCAAAGGTGGAGGCAAATTGAAGGCCTCTATCTGAGATAACATGGTCATAGAGACTGAAACGGGAAAAGACATGTTGGTAGAATAACTGGGCTATGTCAGCAGCAGAGACAGTTTTAAAACACAGGATGAAAAGCACCTCCCGCATAAGGCCATGGTCTACCACGACCAAAACAGAGTCCAAGGGGCCCACAGAGGGAAGGCCAGAAATAAGATCCATGGTCAGGTGCTGAAAGAGACAGGTGGCAGTGGTGGGAATGGGGGAGAGTGGAGGGTGAGGGGAATGAGTATTGACTTTGTGCTGCTGGCAAGCAGCACACCCGGCAACAAACCAACAGATGAAGGTGGACATGCCGGGCCACCAGTAGTCCTGAGATAGGAGGGTGAGGATGCAAGCAGTGCCTGCGTGGCTGCCATGGAGAATATTATGAATGGAAGAGACCAAGGGGGAGCGACAGGATTCGCAGACATAAAGACAGCCCTGGAAGGTAAGGTTGATTCCATCGAAGAATCAATCATCAGGGCATGTACAAGGAAACAGACTGGTATCAAGGAACATAGTGGTGAGAGCATCAGCAACCAAGAGATTGGAGCGGGAGGAGGCAGCAATCTTGTCAACAATGGCGAGGTCAAGAGAGTGGAAGAAGACAGAGTCAGGAAGGAGCTGGAGTGCAGCATTATTACCAGAAGTGTCAACAACATGACAATGGGAGAGACCGTCAGCTAGAGCCCATCTAAGAGCCCAGAACATGAGAGAAAGTGAGGTTATAATCCTGGAGGAACATCTGCCACTGGGTGTGGCGATGGGAGAGCTTACAGGGCTCCTTAAAAATACAAGAGATTTTTATGGTCAGTGAGGATGGAGACGGGAAGACCAGTGCCACAAAGATAGTGCCACCACTTCTGGAGGGTGAGGATGACAGCGAGGAGTTCCCAGTCATAGATATCATAATTACATTCAGCTTGGCTGAATGACTTTGAAATATAGGAACACGGATAGAGATCACTGTTGCCATCCTTCTGCATGAGCACCCCGCCAGCTGCGGACAGAGAGGCGTCAGTCATAACAAAGAAGAGGCAGAAAAGATCCGGGGTACGGAGGACTGGTTGGTGGAGGAAGGTGTTCTTGAGGGTATGAAAAGCATGCTCTTGGTCAGTTCTCCACCTCCAAAGAGTGCCCTTCTTAGTGAGATCGTAAAGGGAACGAGTAATGTCAGAAAAGGCCAGGATAAACTTGCGGTAAAAGTTACAAAACTCCAGGGAAGAATGAAGAGTAGAAATAGTGGTCAGTGCCTTCCAGTCCTTGATAGCAGTTAGCTTAGTGGGGTCCATTTTAATGCAGTTGTGAGTGACCACCAGCCCCAAGTATTCGATCTCCGGCAGGTCAAAATGGCATTTCTCCGGTTTCAGATAAAGGTGTTGCTTCCAGAAGCATTGAAGGACCTTCAGGGTCCTGTCGTGATGGGTAGTAGGGTCAGAAGAGTGGATGAGGATGTTATCCATATAGATGACAAGCCACCCTTTAGCAATGAAGTCCACAAAGGCATTATTCATATATGCCTGGAAGGTGGCAGGTGAGTTGCATAAACTGAAAAATATTATGGTAGGTTCAAAAAGCCCAAATGGTGTGATGAAAGCGGCCTTCCACCGGTCCTCAGGCTTGATCAAAATATTGTTATACCCCCAACGGATGTTGAGCTTAGTGAAGATAAAGGACCCCTTAAGCTGGTTGAGGAGGTTGTTGATCCGGAGGAGAGGATAAGCATTCTTGACTGTGTGGGAATTGATGTAGTGATAGTCCTGACAAGGACATAGTTTTCCATCCTTCTTTTGGACAAAGAAGAAGGGGGTGACCTGAGGAGACTTGGAGTGCTGAATCTTTCCACTCACAAGGTTCTCTTGAACAAACTTCCAGCTGTTACGACTACCCCGGGTAGGAGTCAGTCGTAGCCCTTAAGGTCAGAAGTCACGTAG
>JBBPNB010000288.1:0-24098 GCA_038090635.1 Rubroboletus satanas
TAACCCTTCATGATTCGTAGAAAGTCACCTGCATTCACAAGGCCAACATTATGAAGTTGGGTGATGGCCTTTTCTTGAACACCTTCCGTAAAGTGGCAGAAGAATACAAATCTGCAGGTATCGAGGCGAACGACATGATCATTGACAACACGTGTGTCATCCCGCGAATGCCACGTCAAGTGCAGCTCTTATTTTTCCTCTAGTTCTATGCAGCTCGTTGCAAAGCCAAGTCAATTCGATGTCATGGTGATGCCCAACTTGTATGGCGCGATTATCTCCAACATCGGAGCAGCCCTTGTCGGTGGACCCGGTATCGTACCCGGTTGTAACGTCGGATCGGTATGCACATGCCTTGTCAACTCGAGGGTCATCGCTCAATGTGTCTCTAGGATTACGCTCTTTTTGAGCCCGGATGCAGACACGTAGCCTCTGATATCATGGGAACAAACCGTGCAAACCCAGCAGCCATGATCCTCAGCGCTACCATGATGCTTCGACATCTCGGGTAAGCTTAACCGGTTCATCTTTTGGCCATCTGATGAACTGTGCCACAGCCTCGATTCCATTGCTAACAGCATCGCGGGTGCAACGTTTGATGTCATCAATGCAGGCGAAGTCCGCACTGCAGACATGGGTGGTGAGTGGATCGTGCTTTGGGGAAAACTCGGCTCAACCTCTTTAGGTGCTGCAACGACTTCGGAGTTCACCGCAGCTGTCATTAAAAAACTATGAAACCCATTTCTTCCAAGCGATGGGACGCATAGGATCGTGCTTGGACTTGGTACATAGATGTAGATACAAGGTACTACTATACACTTGAATCAGTACATTCCTTCAGCATCCATCGAGTACTTCAAATCCACGCGACTCAGGGTAGCCTGCCAAGTTTTTCTTCGTCAAGTTCAAAGTCTTCATCGAGGGCAGCCTCGTATTCTTCCAGAGAGAACGTTCGTGCTTTCTTCCGCGAGAATTCTCCCGACAGTCCTGGAATGGGTTCTTGCTTGTCTCGCCGGGCATCTGGTGCGTCTGTCTGCAACGCTTTTCCCCCTCCCTTCTTCCTCAGAGACAATATACGCTCACATCGAACCTCCCCTCTCTTCCCCCATCCGTCCACTGTCGGTCTAAAATCGGCATAAATTGAAAATCCGACCCTGTCAAGCTCTTGAGGTGGGTAACTCTCTGCCAGAAGGCGCAGCGCCCCGATTATGTGTGGTGTGGTCTGACGAAAAGCACGGGAGATGTATGAGAACGCGGTGCTTGGAATCGCAGGCGAGCCGCTGACGAGTGCTCTCCACTTGGATAATTGGGTCTGATAAAGTGGTCTGTCCGGATATTCAGTAAGATTGCATGAAGCCATCTGAGCGTACGTACATTCTGTATAGGGATCGCAGTGAGGGGCGAGATGTGTACGTTGGAGAGTACGGCGAACTCACCGTTTGCCCATTAGGTCTACGTATGGTTGCTGTCCACCCGCAATGGGTTCGATCTCTTTCTTCCTGCTTTGGTCTACGATCCCGAGAGAGACACCCTTGGCGACTGCGTTCATCTCTGTGTACACAGATCCTGCAGTGATGGAAAAGTGAATTCTGGTGGTGATCGACTGAGAACAAGGTGATGCAACTCTTACCAATACTGAGAGCTTCCTCCCTCTCAAAACCGAGACGCTCCGCAACGATCATTGCCCATGCAGTCAAGAGTGGTGCACGGTTGACCACCGTAGTCTTCACTTTTAGGACCTCATCATACGCATCAATACTCGGCGATACCCAAGAAGACGAAAACATCAACCTCCTCGTCCAAGACGTCGTTGAAATCCATACTTCCATACGCCGAACCTTCGTCCGGCGGTGCTTCGGGCAGGAATTCGTTCAAGTTGTCATCGCGTTTGCGTTTCTTCTTCGGCGTGATCTACGCGGGCCAGGTAACCCTCAGACTCGCAAGTCGTCGGGGATCGGAGAGAGGGGCGTACCAATGTTTGCACGGTAGTAGAGGGCTTGCTGCTCGATGGCCCTGCCATGAGCCGCGCAAGACTATCACCCTCTGACTCGGGTTTTCGGGTGGGTCTAGTGTATCCAGCCTTGCGAACAGCGGCGAGGATGAGCCTGCGAAGGTCTTTGTCCTTGACACCAAGCACCTGCAACTTGGCGTCGTCGAGTTGGACTAGAAGAGCTGGCGTGTTGTATTCTGTGAACCTGAGGTAGGTTGAGGGGACACCAAGGTCAAGCCAGGGGCGAGACAGACACTTTACTGGCTACGGCCATTGCCTTTGGCACGGGGACATTGTTGCTCGTCAGGAACTTGAGAAAGTCGGGCAAGGTAAGCTTCTTGTCCATGCTGGCTCATCGTAGAAGAGATGAGATGAGATATATTGGGCTAACTACAGTGCAAAGAGACATGTGACTCGTCCAGTTCACAAATAGCATCAATCCACAGAAATAATGTTATATAAAGCATCTGTGCAATTGGTATAGTGACGGCGCTGCTTTCTCCTTCTCTTTCATATCTTACATAGCAAGCAACGGACCTCACTTGTCCAGGCAGGTGGTCTCGACGATGATGCTTGTGACACGATAAGGGTCTTTCCAAAGAGAGTAAGGAACACAAGCCATGTGGAACCCAGGCACAAGACGTACCAATGTTGGAAGCGGGACGGCGGTCTTCCAAATAGCCATAGCCCTGGGTCGCCACCTGCCTCGGGATGCGGATGGATGCACCGCGATTAGCAACGCCGGAACTGAAGTCACCAATGTGACCAGTCTCGTGGCGACCGGTGAGACGGAGTTCGTTGTCTTCACCGTAAACAGCGATGTGCTCGTCGTGACGCTTCGAGAGTTTTTCGATCGCCTCGTCAATGTGCTTCCTTCCTCCAGGCTCGCGCATAGGGAGAGTGCTGTAATTGGTGTGGCAGCCAGCGCCGTTCCAATCACCCTGAAGAGGCTTGGGGTGGAAAGAAACTTTGATACCCCACTGCTCGGCGATGCGAACCAAGAGGTAACGTGCCATCCAAAGATGGTCACCCATGGAGATACCTTCACAGGGACCAACCTGGAACTCCCACTGAGCAGGCATGACTTCAGCATTAATCCCGCTGATGTTCACGCCGGTATAGAGACAGGCGCGGTAGTGGGCCTCGATGAGATCACGAGCGAAGACCTTTCCAGTGCCTAACAGGACAATCAGGGGAGATCGAGAGCATGGGGGAAACGAAATACCTGCACCGCAGTAATAGGGGCCCTGGGGACCAGGGAAACCACCCCTTGGCCACCCGAAAGGATTGTTACCATCGGCGTCAAAGAGAGTATATTCTTGCTCAAGACCGAACCATGGTTTGAGGTCCTTTGCGAGCTCCATGACCTTGGCAGCATGGTGGCGGTGGTTTGTTCTGTTAGGAGTACCGTCGCTGTTGTAGGTCTCTGCGAGGACAAGGATGTTGTCGCCACCTCGGAAGGGGTCCTTGAAGGTCGCAGCAGGGCGGAGGTAGACATCGGAGTCGCTGCCGGGTGCCTGATTGGTAGAGGAGCCGTCAAAGTCCCAGATGCGGAGTTGTTTGATGTCGGTAACCTTCTTCGCGACGGTCTGTGGGGGATATCAGCAACGAGGAGGTGTGAGAAAGGAAGGTGCAGACTGTGGTCTTGGAGCGGAGGCCGCCATCACCATCAATCCAGACATCTGGGGAGATCTGAGCAAGATAGTGGAGATGGGTAGAGAAGGGGCCTACATTCGGCCTGGACCTTTTCGCCCTGTGGAAGGGAAAGGTAGGGAGCGAGGAGATCGTTGCGATAAGTGTACGGAGAGGAAGACATCTGGGAGAGAGCACACGAAACGCATCGATTTCAAGCCGCCCTTTAAACCGACGATGAGCTCTGTTGACATTTGTTTGAAGGACTGCGCTGATTTCTGATTGGTCGATAAGAATTGACTGCTCATCCCCTTTCGGCCGTGCGGAGGTGCTCATCCGATCCGCATCAGTCTAATACAAAATAATAAAAGAAAAAAAATCTTGGCAGTCCGCTCATGCAGCGGTCCTAGTCTGAGTTTGAAAACCTACATAAGTACGAAAGTGGAGCACACCTGAGTTTAAAAACATGATCCGGGTGACACCAACAATTAATTATTGAATTTAATTAATATTTTGGCCAACATAATCCAGTGCCAAAAAGTCTATTTCCCCGCGTTTGCTCTACTACCGCTTGCGTACTGCCCGCCGCCGCCGTCCCCCAGCCTTGCTCGCCGGTGCACGTCTCCCCGTCTCCCCAACCGCTGTCACTGTACCGCTGTCACTCCCCTCATCGCTCTCTTCTACCGCTTTCTCACCCGACCGCTTTCTTCGCATGAGCCCACCCACCAAGGACACAAACCACGTCCTCGAAATCGCAGGAGGAGTCGCTGACGACTCGTCAAGCGGGTGCACTTCTGGCCCATCGTACTGTCAACGGATACATCCGTCAATCTGACCCCTTGTAGCATCGGCCGACTTACAATATAAACTTCGTTGCCATCCACAGCCATGTCAATCATCTTCCCATGCACAGTATTGCCCCCTTCGTCCATTTGGGGTCCACCACCAAGGTTAACCTTGACCTGTCATGCCGTGAATTGTTCCCCCTTAGGGTCTCATAAGTAGTATTGAAAACAACCCACCTTACGCCGCCCCTCCAATGGCACCATTTTTGGTCCCCATGCTGCTAACCTCGCATCACGCATCGCCTGGCGTACCTTATCAAGATCCCGTGTGTAGTTCATCTTCTGCACGAGGTATTGCAGCCCGCTTGTCAAAATTACCAAGAATACCAACACCATCTGTAACCCTGCTGTCCAGCTAGCGACTCGTCACAACACAATCGCCGTGCTTACCACAAGTCCCGGTCGGAATCTCGAGTAATAGTATCCAGTGCCCCTCCATTTCGGCACACCATTCTTGTAAAAAAAGTCGTATCTTGTACCCAACATTAGCTGTGATACCTAACTCCCGGGATGACCACACGAACCGTTTGCGGCCCTCGGGACTTCTCAGTATATTGACAATAACGCCCAGTCTTGCAAACCGTTCTTGGATACCCTTCACACCCGGATTCTTGTCAGGACTATGAAAGAATTAGCCATTTGTGGAATCCTCCAGCGGACGGGTCTGACTGGAGCTGTATGCTTTTCTTCCGGTAGGCTTTGTTGATCTCCGCGGGAGTGGCCGTTGGAGGGACATCTAGCCAGGAGTAAAATGTCATTCCCTTGCCTGCATAATGCCACAGCACATCTTCAGCCTCGAGGCAGGTGTCTGACATCATTAAGACGGACCTTCGGCTGCTTCCAGGGCACCAACGATGTCGAAAATTTCATGGTCTTCCTAAGACGAATGTCTGAATACAACTGTCAACCAAGCGCCTTGTTAGCTTACTTACTTTCGTCCATCTGAAGTGGACCACTTGTGTCAGCCGTTCAGGAAATCCCATGAAGACCCGACTTACGCAAATACCACTGTCGCTAGCGCCGCCAGCAAGGCAACAAAGAGGAAACCCCTCATCTTGTCGCCCTATGAGCTATCAAAGTCACAACAGGGAATCAAGGTCTCGCAAAGTGCACAAGGAAATGAAAGCTTGAAAACAGAAAGTTCGGAGAGACGCGTGAAATATGCGTAGGTCACGTGTTTCGACCCAATGCGCGTTTGAACGAACAATACTCAGCTTAACTCGAGCTGCATTCTTCCATCATGGCGCCCCGTAAGAAGTGCCTAATATGTGGGTCCCGGAAATGGCGGAAGAATGCTGTAGGTTTGGTCACCTGCAGTGAGGGTCATGTTCTTCAGGTAAGCACTCTCAGCAGGCTGGATCAACATGACATATCATCGCGCCTCTGCACTATACAATTCGTGCATGATAGCACTACATCAACGAGTCCGAAGAGGCTGACGATGTGGGAACCCATATGATGAGAAAACGTACTCTCAAGTCTAGTAGGAAGAAGAAGGAAAGGGCAAGTAGAGCAGACCCAAAACGTACGTGATCCTCGACCCACTTACGGTAGATGCTGACCACGGGGATCCAGTCTATCATGGCGACAGAGCCCGTTTTCATTACTATCAGTGTCTCCAACTGCTCTTTCGGAAACAGGTAACGGCATTGATAGCACTCTGGAATCTCCCTCCCGAGTTCGAGGTGTGTCGGCCCTTGGGACTTGCTGGTCTTATAAGCATATCTATCGTGTCAGACGATTTGCAGGGACTTGTGGGTATTCCATCTCAATCTCATTCCGAATCCGCCACCCGCAGAACCTTTCCATTACACCCGCGAGCAGGAAGGGTATCAACCTGCACCCGAGGAGATCGGAAAGAGGGACCGTAGTCAATCGAGACCTGAGAATGAGGCAAACTCTTCGAGTGAAGATGAAATGCTTGCCCCAGAGATTGCAGTGCTCCTGGAAGAGAATTCCGAAGTCAGTTCGTCAGACGATGGATCTTCCGGTGACGAACCTCGTGCCAGGAACAACATCCACACTTCATCCAAAAATCCCTTCGTAAGCCGTGGTGATCGGCCTGAGAACACAATCGTACTACTTGTTCTTGCCTGCTGGACCATTCGGTTGCCGGTCGTCTACATGGACTTCATCAAGTAGGCCATGTCGAAACTTCTCCTTTCTTATCACGCATGAGAAGATGCTGATCCACCCATGTAGTGCCATCGAATCTCACTCCCTTCCGTATCTCGACCATGTTCGCTCCTTCCCACCGTCACTTACACGCCACCTCACAAAACATGCTGTTCAGGCATTGTCTCCTCATGTATGACTTTACGTTCATCGATTGCGCTGATGTTAAACGATGCATGTGTAGTATGCGCCAAAAACTTTGTCCTTGCATCGCCTTGCCTCTCGTCTCGCTAACCGATTTTATGACATCTTCGACATTGTCATCCCAGAACTCAATGCTGCTCCAGTGCTTTGGCGTGTTGTGCAAGAATGCTTTTGTGGCACTCGTACGCTTGTTCGCTGTAGAAACGAGACCCTTGAGTGATGTAATCGTTGTTTAGCCATGCTGTATGCCCTGACAAAGAGGGCTGGAAAGGTGCTTTCTCTAGGGTTTTCCCTCCAAGGTACATCAGCGCTTTCACTATCTAGCAGCCGAAGAAGAGACGCGGACAGCCAGAAGGATGACAACCCTCCGCCTGAAATTGCTCTCGTCGCTACTGCCATTGTGGTGCTCAAACTTGTGTACGGCCTGGATGGGAAACAAAGGCAGGGACCTTTACGTGCAAGTGACCACTTCACAGATTGATGTTGTTCTAGACTCCCCAGAAGCTCTGATGATGCCTCGTGCGCATTTCCTGCCGTAACTGAATTCTTGGCGGCGGTCAGGGAGGCAGATCACGCGGAAAGTCGTGTCAACCGCCATCGGTTTGGCTCCGGAGTGTTTCTGTTTGTTATGACGCCTACTACTTGTGTTTTGACATTAACCTTGGTCTGACAGGTCTGTGGGCGATCTAGATGATGATACGACCCTAGATGAATATCTTGACTTTTGCCAAAAGGTATTAGTAGATCCGAAAAGGGATGGTGAGCGGTCTCTATTACTCGCGAGATCCGGGACGAACGCGGTGCTGAATGCACATGGACATACACATACAGAACGGCACCGTGTTGTTGACAATTATTTCCCATTGGGGAATGGATCAGAGGGTCCGAGGCGAGGCGAGCAACCGTGTCTCAGAGGACGAGGACTCCCATCAACCAAGACAAATGATGAGGACATCGGCATCCTTGAGCCGGGCGAAATGTACACGATCTACGCCGCTAAAGATATGCTGGGAAATCTTTCTGAAGATCTAAAATTGGTCGTTGAAAAGTCAGCGCGATGGGCGGGCACCGACTGCGATTTCGTGTGCGGGGTGGTGGAGCGGTACGAGCGGCGACTAGTGCGGTGGTGGAATGAAAGGCGACACGGACGGAGAGGGGAGGGGGATGGTCAGGGGGAGGGAGATTAAGGGCGCCGAAGAGGGGGTGTCTGGGGGACAAGACATATGTGACTTATGGGCGAAACGTGTCAAGTTATGTTTTTGTACTAACATGGGATCTATGAAATCACTCGAGTACGGTCACTTCACACGTCGGTGTGAGTAAACAGCTCTCCCGAGCACTCTGCGGGTTGACCTCGTTGTTGTCGTTGTCGTCGTCCTTGCCGGCTAATTCGGTAGGGAACTGCCGTACCACACAGCGTCGAGCGTTCGGACTCATGTCAGTCCCATTTGTAATGCTCTAAACACCATCCGGAAAGTTCACATCGCTCCTTTCTTCTCCACCACCACCCGATGCGCAGGCTGGCTTCTGTCTTGCTCGCCTCCTCCAGGCGCAGCGACAGGTCCGACGCCTCCCCATCCACTACCACCTCCGCCGACGACATCTCCCCCGCCCGTCTCGTTCAGAAGAAGTCCAGGGTCTTCCCTTCCCTCTCAAGAAAACATCTCTCCTTGGGTGTCCCATCATCCCTACCCCCACTCGTCGCCAGCGACCTTGCAAATTCATCGTCTTCCTCGTCGAGCGGCTCGACTACCCTCCGCACACCCGACGATGACGGCCTCCCACGCAAACCGAGCAAGAAGGGCAGTTGGAAGTCATGGTTAGGGGGAAAGAACACTGCAGTCAGCGATCATCCCGAGGAACACCATCCCTCCCCTTGGCAATCATCCCAAAACGTTCTTCGCCCTCCAAACCCCGCCGCCAACGAAACGGACGATGCATCTTCGCAGTCCGATGACCCGTATGGCAACCCCGACGACATCCACACACCCTCCTACTCCCCTGAGCAAATGGTCACCGCGCGTGCTCATGCACGTACCATGATCATGAACAGTCTTGTGCACGAGCCTACCTCGCCTCCGCTGTTCCAGTCGTCAGATGCCATATCTTTCCCTCGCTCGTGCCATAATTCCCGACGGCTTCGCCGTCGTGAGACACTGGAGTCCGAATTGCACAAAAAATCGCTTCTAGCCCGTCTAGACCGTCTCCCCCCCTCCGCTGAATCATCCATTGTCCCGCTTGCATCGAAACCGATCTCTCCGAAACCAAAAACCCATCCGAATTTTCGGGACGATGTTTTCCCTTCGGCCGATTCTGTGAGCTTTCACAGCAGCGGCCTCGAGAATTGGGTTTCGCGT
This sequence comes from Rubroboletus satanas, assembly GCA_038090635.1. NCBI lineage: Eukaryota > Fungi > Basidiomycota > Agaricomycetes > Boletales > Boletaceae > Rubroboletus > Rubroboletus satanas. Next base: position 9,141 of record JBBPNB010000288.1, read on the forward strand.
CCCTGCTTTGAGGATAGGCTTCAGTTCTGGTCTCACTCGGACTCCGGTGAAATCATCCGCACTCGAATTCCGGGGTCTCACTTCGGTGTGGCTGCGTTGGAGTTCTCGGAGTCACTCGAGCTATTGGCTGGTACACTGGTAAGTGACGAGGACGTGGAGGCCGATGCTGCGTTCGATTCTGCCTTGGAGTTCACACTACCACCTTTGGCTTTGAGTGGGTACATTTCTTTGAACATTATTATGGGTGCTCAGGTTTCCGTCCGTAGATCTTGATCCTCCTGTGACTCAAATCAAAGAATTGAAATTGGAGCCGTTCTCTCCCCCATCCGACCTGCCTCAATCCAAAGATTCACCCACCCAACTGTCTCCACCTCAGCGTAGCATTGTAGCTTTGCCCACAGCTCCGTCGCCCGCGCGACAGTCTAATGGGCCAACGACTTCTGGATCTGCAACCACAATCGATCCCGTTCCAAAACGAGGAGTCCGGTTCGCAGATGATGACGGCAAGGATGATCAGATACCCTTGGGCTACGTCCTTCGCATACGGAAGAACAAGGAACAGAAGGCTAGATTCCTCCGAGAAGAGCGGGAACGTCGGGAGCGGGCAGCACAGCTTTCCACGGAGAATCGTCGAGCAACAGCTCTGCCGCAAGAAAACCGAGTTTCGAGGGTTGTCGCTCCTCGACGCCCTCCCTCACGCCCTCTAGTATCCCTGAGTGAGCCATCAAAACCGCAGCGGCCGGCGACTGTTTCGCATGTCGTCCAGGAGGAAGAGCGTCTTCGTCGCGAGGTTGAAAAAATAGAGATGGAAAAGTTACGAAGGTCTAGAGAGTTGGCGAGAAAGCAGGCAGAGGAACGGGAGCGTGCTTACGTCGAGGAACTCCAAGCCACACGAGCACGACGTGAAGCCTCTCGTGCTGGGCGTCCGCTCGAGTCCGCGTCATTGTCTTCACGGGTTTCTGACCGCGATCGCTCTGCATCTCGAGATTCGATCCATGCCTCGCTTCAGAGGTCGAGCATGTCACACAAGTATACACCCGAACTGGTTTTCTCGCCCGTCTCACCTCATGAGGGCTCTCCTTCAAGTTCGGTACCGGCCACGCCTGCAAGTCAATACAGTATCTCGAGACCGTCCTCGCTTTACTCTGCTCATACGGGGTCATCAGAAGACGTCAGGGGACGTGACGGTCGACGTGTCAGTAGACGCATGTCTGTGGTCTCAGACTCGGCAAAAGTGATGTCGCTCCATCCGCCATACGATCCCCGGGCTTCGTTTAACCCATACGCATGGATGAATTTCCCATCAGTCCCTGCAATCCCGCCAGTTCCCCCAATGCCTGTTATTCCGACAGTCAATGGCATCCCGTTTCATGGGATGGATGTACCTTTACTTCCTCCAACTCCCCCATTCATGATGAATCAGTTCGGTGCTCGCCCTCGTTCGTATACTGGGTCAGCAGGGCAGCTCTCCCCTCTACAAAGTTCGACTTCGCTTACCAGGAACTATAGCTCTGAAGTGGTCAATTCCGGCAGTCGTAACACGAGCCCCCGTTCCTCTTGGTCATATCAGAGACGTTCTAGTGACGATGCGACTCGGATGGCAAAGACGCCAGCAGATCCTCGATCAAGAAGTTATAATGATGTGCAGGGTGCTAGAACGTCCGTTTCTATGCATGTCGCTCCGTCGCAGAGTAGCCCACAACGGTCGAGTTGGCTTCCACCCCAACAGAGCCCGACAAAGAGATCGTCGTTAAGACCTGTGTCCAGTGATTATTCTTTCGGGGCACCTGCGCATGTGCGTCAGCGGACTGCTGCATCATAGAAGATTGCTCTTGCTCCTCATGGCATAACACCCTGCATTCCACTGTTTGCAGTAGATTCCGTTCCTTCGGAGACACTCATTTGATACCCTCACCCTCGGAACCATCCCCAACGATTATAATCCTCACAGTCATACCTAAATTCATTACACACGACGTCAACGCACACTATGGATACTTTCTTAACTTACCTTTTCCCGGTTGACGCATCGTTTCTCTTTCTCTCTTAACCACTGTCTGGACAATCTTGAAACATTGTCAGCTTTCAGCAACCACTCCTCCTTGCATTTTGTTGAAGTCACGTTGGACTGATTTCCATGCTACATGTTTCCTTTTCATGCATTTTCATCAAGTTTTGCGCTTTGCTCGTTGACACACTCGCGTTAGTTGCCTCGCTCAGATCTATATTAATTACAATGTACAATGCATTTTTGTGGTCCTGCATCCAACCCGAAAGAGTAGATGATGGCGTGGGTTGGATTGTGAGGACACGAAGTTAACCAAGACCACCCCATGGTCCACGTATCCGTCGGGCAAGCTGTATATCACGCTGCATGATGGTGACGCGTTTGGCGTGTATAGCACAGAGGTTTCTAGGGGGTGAAGCGTCTCAGGAAAGAAGGGAAAGGGAAAGCTCGGAAAGTCACGCACACGTCCTCGAAGAGATGGACGAGGAAAGCCTCCGTTGCCTCTTGCAGGGCTAATATGGCAGAGCTTTGCCAGCGCAAGCCGGTCTCACCCATTTGATAGTTGGTGTCGGTCATCATATCCAGGGCGATCTCGCGAACCTGTATATTCGACCCGTGATATAAGTGCGAGGAGGGAGAGATACGAAACGGTGACATACGACGCGAGAGAAAGGGAGTCTGCGGAGGAGGAGGTCCGTGCTGCGCTGGTACTTGCGAATCTCGCGGAGTGCGAGGGTGCCAGGACGATACCGGCGTTTCTTGCGCTGAGCAGGCTGCTCGTCGGCATTTGATTGGCCTGGGGCGGGTTAGATGACGCGTGGAGAGACTGTGGACGCTGCTCACCGGGGCGTTTGTCACGGGAGGAGGACGCGACGGGCGGTCCACCGCCGGTGCTCTTGCGGGCTGTGGACGGTTTGGTGCGTTTTGGGGGGGCTGAGGGCGGGTTTTGGTTGTCGTTGTCGTTGTCGTTGTCGTCGTCGTCGTCGTTTGGCTGAGGACGTTTGCGCTTCTGCACGGTCTGAGCCATGGTTGAGTGGACGCGCCGCGACGGGGGCTTCCATTTCGGGGCTTGATATGGTGTCGCCTGTGATCACTGGCTACTATCGCTACACAGACATTTTCTTTGAATGGTACGCTCCATCGTCCTCATCCTCGTCGCCCTCATCGCTCACAGCAGTGCATAGGCATCAGGCCCTCCCTGATCCATGCGATCGCAGCCCGCTCAAGGCCGTCCTCGCCCAGGACGCTATCGTGCACCCGGACCACCCCCTCCACAGGGATGGTGTCCAGGGCGTAGAACTCTACATGGGCACCCTCCAAAACTTTGAAACCCGTCTCCTCTTCTCCTCCGCCCAGGTCGAGTACCTAAGATACTGGCTGCACACAATGCAGTTCACACAGCACCCCATCCCACTGCCCTACTCCGACTGTCTCCTCACGGAATCGAGTCTCAGGCACGTCTCCCCCGTTCACTTTAGCACCAAAGAGGACCTCCGCAAGGCCATCAAGGTTAGTCTTCCTCGCTCTCGCTGAAATGATTCTATTTTTCTGCTCGCACGACAGCAAATCGAGAAAAACAACAAGCGTCTCAAGGGCGTCGATCCGACCCTCAATGCACGTCGCGACATATTCGAGCGCGTGCGTTCTTTTTGGTCCCAGAAACGCGGCGTGTGGTATGCCCTCGACTTTGAGGCGTGGGATAGGGATCATACCCTCCTCACTGAATTTGGATGGAGCACCGTCCACTGGGAGGACGATCAGCAGATCGGAGAACAAGGCCATCTCATCGTCAAGGAACACAAGTATTATACCAACACGTTCGTCCCAGATCATAGAGAAGTGCTTTGATTTTCATTTATCTGCGTGCATTCCTCGTTGAACGCGCGAGCAGTATTTTGCATTCGGTACGAGCGAGGAAGTCAACAAGGCGACATTCAAGAACCGTATCCAGACGCTCGTCGCAGATCTTCAATCAACTGGTCCGCTCTTCCTGATTTTCCACGACAATAACCAGGATATCAAGTTCGTGTGCTCGCCATCTCTCGTCAACACGCGCGTCTAACACGCGTGACAGGTACCTCAAGTCAAAGGACGTGGACGTCGTGTTACCCAACATGGCATTCATGCTCCCAGATGTTCTCCCCCAAGACGGCGTCTTCATCATCGATACTTCGGACCTCTTTGCTGCCCTTGAGGGTGAAGCAGGCGGCAACCGCCGGTCGCTGGAGCGCGTCTGTAGACACCTCCAAATCAGCACGACACATCTCCACAACGCAGGGAACGATGCGCATGTACGTTGGCGTTGTTCTCGGCGAAATACATTCCTGACATGTCCGACAGTACACAATGCTGGCACTGCAATCCATGGCTTCTGGGGATCCCATTGACATACAGCGAGAGAAACGCTGGCCGAATCGCACAGGCAATACTACCAGAGCACCGCAGACGGGCGCGGGGGTCAGGGTGAACTTTGACACTTGGGAAGAGGACGACGACTTTTCCGATCAAGAAGGTATATTTGGACCTATCACGACTCAGTCCACCGTTCCAGACAGCAACCCCGATGATGGGGAATGAGCGAGCTGGGTCACACGGTGTCCAATTCAAAACGTCTCTACTGTACGATGTGATGTGGGTATACAAAAGGCAGAATCATAGCGTTCAGATTGTAGTCTTGAAAAACGTGCGGTTACTCGCAAGAAAAAAGCGTTCACTCTTCCTTTTCGTGGTCGACATGACCATCAGTATCGCCTTCATCCTCGTCGTCTGATCTATCATCCGTCATGGTAGAGGGGTTCAGGGACCTACAAACCCTATGTCAGATATGTAGCATAACAGTATGGCATGACGGACCTCAGAGCAATGCGCAAAATAAAGTAGTACCAGAATAAATTGAGGATCTGGAGTAGTAGAAGGGGAGCAAAGATTTGATACTTCATCCACCAAACAAGCCAGGCCCCTGTCTCCGGTGCCCATACACGGTTGACTTCACTAATGGAGGTTAGAGGTACTATGAAGCCAAGATGGTGATAGTACTCACGGAACCAGGTCGAATTCGTACCACACCGACCAGAGCATTACGATATTTAGATAGTGCCGGAAGTATCTGTCACAAGCACATCGATAACCACACGCAAACGAACAAGGGGTATAACTGACGTCCACACGCAAAGGAATATTATAAAAGCAACTAGTTTTGCCCGAGTGAATTGCAAGTAGTTGAGAATCTTGGAGAACTATCGCGAGGAGTGAGAAAAAAAAAGAGGGGGAGGGAACTAGGAAGATACTCACAGCAAGAAAAACATCCGGAATATCCATACTCATATATACCGCGTTACCAATGAGCGTCATGTTGACGAGATAACTCCAACTGCGAGGCAACGTGAGTGGTGAACCTGTCGAATCAAGCGGTAGATGTACCCAACGAGCCAGAGTGTGACAAAGTGGTGGGTAACGAGTTCGGCATAGTCCTTGCGTGGTTTTTCAAGACGGAGAAGAAGGACAATGAGCTGTTGACACCAGTAAGCAGATTGCATGAGGTAGTATCGCTTCAAGTCAGGTGTCATATCCCAGTGAGGATAACCTATGAATAGAGGTGTCAGAAGATAAAGGAAACCCGAAAGGACGGAAGTGACCTCGCCAAAAGTGCTCCGTCTGGTACCAGTACGTTGGGAATCGGGACATGATGTGCTACGTAGGAGAGTTATGAGGGGAGTTGGAGGAGAGGATATGTAGGTACTCACATAGCCCCAAGCACCCATGGTCGCGAAATAGACGACAGCATATCCCTGTTCACCGAATCTGTCGAGTTTTTCGAGGCGTTTTATGCCGAAATAGCGCGCTATAGGATGACAGATGCGGACGGTGACGATCTGGCGGACGAAGGAGAAAAAGACGATGTAGTATGCAACGAAGACGAGATCAAGGTAACCCTTTCTGTACCGAATGTCCGAGTGCGGAGAGGAGGGGATGCGGTGAGAGATGAAGAGAAGAGGCCTAAACGGGTTTGGGATGCCCTGGGCGACGAAGGGGGCAAGAACCTCCCAATTGATGTAGAGAATGATGGGTGTGAGCAGGAGTTTGATGGAGGAAGCTGGCTGTGTATGAGTTTGAGTAGACGGGAGGACGGGGGAATGAAGTACCAGGATTGATGACCCATCTTGAGGACTTGAGGTCAGACCAGAAGCCCGACTGGTGGTGGTTCATGGACGTGTAGGAAGGAGGCAGGAAGAATTTGACCCGGTCTATTTAAGTAAGCGCTGAGAGTCTCGGACGTACGCGACGCGACGAAGCGGCGGGCGCGCCCAACGTCGAGGACGACGAACTACGAGATCCTGTTTGTTCTTCGTTTGCCCCATGTTTTCGACACTGGGACTGTTCCAGTCGCTGCCATGTCCTCACAAGTCAGACTGCACCACCCCGACGCTCTGTCCGTTCTCGCATGCACCCGACGCTGCACTGCACACCCAGCTCATCGCGACACCGTCTGACCCCATCGCAACACCCGCCGCCCCTCCACGCACCGTCCCCGCAAAGAGACCGTTCGAACTCACCGCCTCCACCTCCCGCTCGGAGCCCCCTCCACAGCGTCTCAGAACCGCATCCGCCTCAAAGCCAGTCGCCCTTCCCACCCACTCCCAATCAACCGTGCGTCCTGTGGTTCCTCGCGCTTGCACCCTCTCACTCTCCAGACGCACGTAGACCGGTGTGCCCGCTCTCAGAGTCAATGCCGCACAGTCACGGGTGGCCTTGCCTGTCCGCCAGGTTCGCGATGGCCGCTCCCCTTGCCAGATCCTTCACTGACCGTCCCCCATAGGCCTTGCTCAAGAGCCTCTACGACCACTTTGTCATCTTGTACGGAAACCTCTTGCCTTCAAACCCAACCCTCGCGTCCGAGCATGCCCTGCGCCAAGAAGAACAAATACACAAGAACTCGACAAAGCTCACCTATCGCAATGTGCGCACTCACGATCCTACCCGTCTTCCCCGTCTAATCTCTCTTCTCAGGCAGTCATAAACTCAATCGCTTCTCTGAAGAAACGCCCTATCCCCACTTCCATCTCCCATCCTTCTGTCGGCACCGATGAGGATATCGCAGCGCGCGCAGAAGCACGGAACAAACTCGACGCACTTCGTCTCACCCGTTCTTTTCTCACCCACCTTCTCATGACCACAGATACCATGCAACGGTGGGGTTATGTAACCGAAATACCCGATGGTGAGGGGGGATCAAGGCCACACGCAGTCGGCCAGATTACAAAATGTGAACGTTGTGGTCAGCCTTATGTGGTCAGCAACACCCCTGCCCACGACGAATGCACATATCACTGGGGAAAACCGTTCAGCAAAACGATCAATGGTGCGTCCGAGATATCCGTGTCGTCGTTCGTGTCCGAACCTTACCTGCAAGGTGAGAAACTACGCGTGTACTCGTGCTGTTCAAAGACCACAAGCGAGGACGGTTGTTCGAGAGGATTCCACGTCTTTTATGAATCGGACCCAAAGGATCTTCATCTCCGTCAAGCATTTTCGCTCACACGACCCCCAAAATCCCGCGATGGAGACAATTCTGCTGACACGGCTCTCGATGTCGTTGCCCTAGATTGCGAGATGTTTTACACGACAGCTGGCATGCGCGTGGCCCGAGTCTCAGTTGTCGATGGTGGTGGGACCGAGATTTTCGACGAACTAGTCCGGATGGACGATGGCGTCGAGGTCATGTCAGTATCTTACTCTGCAATGCATCCATTCCGGCCTGATGTCCTCTCAGAGACTACAACACCCGATTTTCGGGCATCACGAAGGAGGGACACCAAAAGGCGTCGTTGACGCTTCCTTTGATACGACAATCGCTTGACGCATTCATTAATTCCGAGACCATCATCATTGGACATGCTCTAGAGAATGATCTCAAGACATTGCGCATGGTACATCATCAATGTATTGATACTGCGATCCTTTTCCCCCACCGAGTTGGACTACCATATAGGCGAGCCTTGAGAGATCTGTCCGTACCATCTCGCTCTCGTGTTCTCGGCACTTACTAACTGTGATTCCTCAGAGCGAAGGAACACCTTGGAATATCAATCCAAACTGGAGATGGAGCCACTGGCCATTCCTCAGTAGAAGACTCTGTCGCGACTCTCGACCTTGTACGGTGGCATATTCTAAACAAAGCAAAAAAAAAGACTACAACACCAGATTCATAGCCTGTTTGCATCCATCAATCATACTGTAGACTACTGCATCCATATACTCATATGCTGTCGCGTCTTGATTGCCATTGAGCAATCTGCCCCTTGGACTCTATTAGTTGTTAGTGCATGTGCTGCGCAGGGGCTTACCGGGGTCTCGTCGGTGCTCGTCCGCAGAATGAACATTGAGTTTCAACGAATCATTGCCCCTTGATAAGACATGTTCATGGAATACAACAGGATGTAGAGGAAGGGCATCTAACCGCTGCGTGCTGCCAAACGCCCCATTATATCATCGCCGCCCTCCTGGTCCTCTACACTGTCTGATTGTGCGACCTGCGGGGGATAGTGAGTAACAGAGATCGCGAGTTGTGGTACTGCGAACGGACCACACGTAGGACAGATTTCTTCGAGGACTCTTGCATTTCTCCAGCTATGATAAGTTCGTCCAAGATCTATGGGGCGCGTAAGCTGCCCGCGCGGTATATACGAAACAGCACCTACAGCATACGCCTTCTGAAAGTTGAATATGCTTCAAGAACCGTCACGAAGCGTCTTACAAACTCATTGAACGTTACAACTTACAGATCCAGCTCACATACCTGGCACGGTCGCGCACGGTCAGGTTTTTCGAACGGGTGAGGACGGAAGGGGATGACACACATTTCCAAAGTATCTGTCCAAGACCTCCACATAACGATGGATGATCTCCAGTGTTATGAGTTCGTTGTCGCACGAGCTGATCCCGCAGACGAAGAACAACGAGGCATATCTCCGGTAAACAACCTTCGTGTCTGGCGAAAGAACCAACCGGACACATCCACACCCCCACCCTCCTAGTCAATCACAGAAACAGTGCGGAAGGACTTGATATAACTCACCCTTGTACTCTAAAAAGTTACACATCCGCGTGCGTCGAGCCAAGACCAGCTGGGTAACGTCCTTCACGATCTTGGCTTTGGCTTTCGGAGCCATTGTTGTAAACCATTTTGCAAGGCGTACTTTTCCTGATGAAAAGTTCCAATGTGAGATGTTACTTGTGGTCTTTTCCGTGAATATGGGACGAGCCTTGTCGTGATACGAGTAAGATGTAGTTGATCATAACGAAGGGTGTATGCTAGTGGTGGCTGTACATACGAGTTGAAGGCCTTGGGGGGGATCCCCGACAGGCAAAACGGTATTACTAGCATCTATGTACGTACTATGTTCACCAACCGGAATGGGCATATCTCTATCACAACAACACGCAGTCACGGACGGTGTATCGGTTTTGCGAGAGCTAGCCGCTGTATCAAAGGAACGCATTCGAATCAGCATAAAAGTCTCAGTCGGACAGAATGGGTGGAATCAGATTAGATCAAGGAATATTCATCGGGCACCACTTGCTCGCCAAGGAGATATGGAGGGTGCCCTCAAACCACTTTTTGTCGTCATTGGTTCCCTGAACAGAACAGGTACTTACCAAAGGGTCTACTTTTTGCGCCGCTGGCTGGCGGCAGGAGAGGAAACCAGTGAAGACGACGGTAGTGCAGACGGCGGAGAAGAGGAAGCTACCGCTGCCAATCTTCTCTTCCTTCGTAACTCCCAGTAGTCGAATAACCAGGTCTGAACAAGCCCAAAGGTTGCTGATGTTACCCAGTACAAGACAACACTCTGCAAATTCGATGAGCCAGGAATACCGACAGCACAAAGACAGCGATTCTACCCCAGGAACCATCGTTGCAATGAGAATTCGCCCGACAGATACCAATCTGAGAGCGGACTTGATAATCTTCTGCGGTTCGATCACCCTTTCGCCTTTTGCGATCTTCTCCTCCTTCCACTTTTGCACTTTAACCTCGCGCTCCCGCTGTTGGTCTGTCATGAACCACCTGGAACTCTCTACATTTGCCAACGTAATGAAACCAAGTGCGATCGGCAGGGTCGCGGTTGGGTCGGGATGTACGAGCGTGGAGAGAGTAAAGAAGGACTCGGAGTCGAGGGGTGTGGGATGCTGCGATATATGTGCAAGCGTGACAGAGCACCCAACGAAAACGGGCAACTGAGTGAAGGGTGGTATGACCATCGTCGTCATAGGTTGACAACGATACTCTGCGAACAGTTCCTTCCGGCGGGCTGTAACCTGATGGAACGAGTTCAGTTCGCGTCTATGAAACAGAGCAACAGAACCATACGGCTTCATTCATTCTGGTACGGTGGAACGTTTGTAGTTCCTCCTTCGTACCTCTCACTTTCTCCCTCTGCATATCTTCGAGTACCCTTTTCGCAATCACCGGCCCCTCCGACTGCAGCCGAGGTAAAACCTCTTCTTCGGCCCTCCACTGTCTTCGCTTGGACTGCACAACATCAGTGGAGAATTTGGAAGGAGTGCGATGAGTAAGAATTCACCCATACTGAGAAGGGAACGGTGAATGCAAGTCGAGTGAGCACTGTGCAAAGGATGATTGTTGTGGAATATGCGGGCCATGACGGAGGAATTGGGAGGGCGGTTGCAAGGTCGAGGAAACCATCTTTGAGAACGTCTAGATTGACAAAGGTCCTCTTGGGCTGATTCAGGCAGAGATCCAGCTGGGGTTGCTGGCAGGCTCTGCGGAGGATGCAGCCGGGACGAGCATAGCGTGCCAACATCAACTGAATTCAGGTGGAGATAGAGGTCATTTACCCGACGCGTCAAACGTTTACTATTATGTAGTACTACGGATACACATCGTCGCGCACTTCAGTCTTCCGCATCCACGTCAATGACACCTTCTTCTGAGCTGGTCTCCGCTGGACAGTAGGTTGAAAACGCAAAAGATTTTGCAAGGAAGCTCCCAGGGTTGAAAACATGACAACCAGAATAGGTTAATTTGTACTTTTCGTATTTGTCGGCGAGGACGACCTTTAAAGAATGCTGTTCAACGCCAAGCAGCCTGAATAGTATTGCAGTATCTTACGGTTGTCGGCAATGGATACAGGCGCAACGCGTGATCATAATCACACAACGTTGGTTGGATTTGGCACGTCAACGGTGTCAGATGACTTTGGTCCAAGATTGTCTGCACGAGCTACGGAACGTCTACTCAGTATAGACCGAGGGGAAGATCAAATAACACAGCATACATATCTTCTCAGATCCTCTCCCGTGACGTTCGGCTTGACTTCCACTGTATTTCGCAACATCCTCGACATGGTATCTTCGCGGAAAATCACAATCTCCTGCGCAAAGAATTTCAAGCGACAAGGATTACTCGCAAAGTGTACCTTTGGGACTTTCGCCCTAAGCTGGGACGTGAAAGATGAAAGTATCGGTTTCCGTGGCAGAGTCACATTGCTCGTCAGATCAAGCGGACCCGGAACAAAGACAAAGTGAGTTGTACGAGTGATCTGAGGGTATGAGGCAATGAGTTGACCAAGGGAATCAAAGTTGTCTGTGTGGTGAATTTCAGTCCTTGATGCACTTTCAAGTAGATTCTAACATGCCATGATATCGTTGAATATCCTGCCCACTCCCTTGGATAATTGATCGGCTGGTGAAGTTCCCACACATGACAATCACTTGAGGTATAAAGCTGTTTTCAATGCAGTTGTCGAACATCTTTTGAAGCCCAATGAAGGTTTTGGGATTGTCCAGCCAGACATCGGACAAGAAAAAGAAGTAGGTATCTGAAAGCTCTCCTCGAACACGGCGGGCATAGTTTGACTGGATGCAGATTAGCCATGGGTTGCAACGACGAAATTCAACGTACATCTTCCAGCAGGGTAGTTGAACCTTTGCCAAGAAAGTCTATGTGACCATAGATTGAACTACAAAAGTGAGTGCCCTTTCTGCGTCTTGTCGCAAAATGACTTACCGAGCAGTCTCACGATCTTCGCAAGGGGGTTGACCCATAGCTATCACTTCCAAGGTACCTTCTTCCGTATATTCGCCTTCCACGAGAGCAATGCAACCTTCGGTGTACAGTCCCTCGCCGGGGTCGTCCTTGGTCAAAGTAAACACCTCGAGCTAAATGATGACACTGGCAATCCTACCAACTTGGATACGTCTAGCACAACGTTCCCATCAGCATCCTCAAGGGATAGCTTCCCTTCCATGTTATGCGCGAGCATGCCAAGGAGCAGGAACCTTTCTCCAGCTCTGCCTAGAAGCTGTTTTGTCGATTTTAACTGTCTCAAGATTCATGGGAATATATCTCGCTCGATATCGTTACCTTGACCATACCGTCACGAGATGCTCCCGATCACGAGAAGGTAACGTAGAAGGTGAAAAGTGTTCGTTGCGTAGTATGCTCTGCTTAATGATATGAAACCTGTTGCGGGCGGAAGTTATGCGTGACTCTGCTGTACCAGACATTGTCGGTGGCACCGAGGACCTTCGAACTTTATGATGATGGAATAGAGAACACAGCAAGAGGCATACCTTTCGAAAGTCCCCCGTTCGTGCGACCAGTTCCAAGCTGGCATTTCAAAAGCATCGACTACATATAAATGACTTTCAGGATCAAGCAGCTCGGTTTCGGCGCGATCACCGGAGCCTTGATCTTGAAGTGTGTCGTATACTCTCTGGAGGATAGGTAGAGATACCTTCATGGCAGCGTCTGCACGAGACACTCAGGAACGCATCCGAACACGAAAGCTAGATACCTCACCATCTTGTTTATTATACTCTCTGGCAATTGTCTCGATGGAAAACTCAATTTCTTCGTCCGCAATTTCGTGACGATCGAGGACCTCCTCCAGGAACTGTAAGGCTTCGGGCCCAAGTGAGTGACTGTACTTGCGAAAGACCTGAAAAACACTGATTGGAGCATTCGGGAACACATAAAGGCGCGTCGAACCTTGATTATGATTCGCTGGTGTGCGTTAGTCGGCGTCATAATGTCGAGTGTAGCGGAGGATGATAAGCTTTAGGCGGCGAACGTGACGCTGGGACAAGTGCCCTCAGGATCGATCTGGTGCTCGCTGTGCCCCTCGATGTCTCTCGATAGCCGTAGCATCTGGCAGCCGTCATGACTGTATGGAGTCACATGACTCGAAGCAAGAAGGCACTGAATTAGGACAAGTCTCTTTAACTGACAGACGATGACCATGCTCTCGACTCTGGACCTCGACATAAGACCGGGATCAGGCATAGGGATATTTGAACTAGGTTCATGGTTGTGTTCTTGCCAACCCTTCAGTTCCATCTGATGGAGTACCCCTAGGTTCATCTCTCTGGTCAGTCATTTCCACCCTGCGAACGCTCCAGCACCTGTTCCCTCAAGTAGAGGTCAAATTCGACCCAGAAAATGCGTCCACGACCCCAATAATACTCCATCTGCGTCCGTACTTTGACCTGCTCTTTTCCGCTTATCATCAGCGACTCCACACAATTTGCTTGAGAAAGCCAAGGGATCCTCATCCCTCAGTAGCGCTACGATACAAAGATTCCGTCCTATGTTCTGGCGATGAGCCGTTGGTCAAGATCCAAATTAGCCGAATTTTTGGCCCGACGTATCCGGGAGACGAGTTGAGGTATCCGGGTGTCTGGTTCAGTTTTGACGATGATGCTATGAGTGAGGGCCTCAAAGGCAGCTCGTCCCATGCAATCGCAGACAACAGATCGAAAGAGGTCAAGCGTGTCATTGTCACGCAGAAGGATGCACAGGATGGGGGGCGTGATCCTCTCGACGAGGTTACTCTTTGTCCAGTGATGTATGGGGATATTTCGCGAGCTATTGTCAAGGTAGGAGTGAATCACGTTTGCATGTCCTTGTCCTTTCTACCCTGCATTCACAGATTAACAGTGGCGTTGTCCTTCACTTCTATGGCCTTTCTGGTCTCTCTACCTTGTCTCTGCGCGTCCGCTTGGGTGAAACAACAGCACAGGATCTCAATATTGATCTGGGAACACCATCGAGAATATATTACAAAGATGACGAACGAATGGCAATTCATTCACCCAACCCGCAGCTTGAAGACGAGAGCCAGAGCACAGATTGTAAGTCATGTGTCTTTGGATGGATGGTCTCTTGTCATAGTCATTAGACTTTTATAATTATTTTAGTCATGGTATCGACTTCCTAATTTCCGGTCAAACTCACTTAGTGCGCAAGATCATACTACACTCCAACGTGGTGAGCAACAAGCTTCGCCGAGCCTTTGTTTGCTCAAGTTAAGTGGGTCGTTCTAAGCCAGGTTCCCCTTTGTTCCAACAATATAAGCGCTGTCCATGGGAGTTAGAGGGAAAACCAGAGGATGACGAAGATGGTCAGTGACGTCTTACACTTACTCAGAAGGTAACTCAATTGGGCCAGATTCGCCTCCAAGGATGCGCTTCACAGACAAAGTGAGGGACTCGATCTCTCTCGATCTTCCACTGTATTAAGTATCTCAGTTTGAAGCGATCAGTCACTTCCTCAGTCCGAGGGATCCTCCACCGTCTATGGTGCACGATCGCACTGAATATGAGGATAACATGACGCTGCCGAGCGCCACTTCAAGTAAGATCAGTAACTTGTTTTCAAGGGCTTGTTCACACATTCGCGCAGGACTGTACAGTTACGACGGGGTGATATTGGAGGTAAATGAGGCATCTCAAGTTGTGGCCGTCATGTTATTTTGACAGTGATCGTTTGTTTGCATGCCTTCTTGTGTGTACTAGCTACTCATCTGGATATTTACACGTACCATCAGCTGGAAAAAACGTCGGACCATATCATTCTAAGCTCTTCTAAATCATTGATCACTGCAATTCCTTCCGCATCCGCAGCTGAGTTACCATCGATTCCTAATGTC
>JBBPNB010000289.1:0-24038 GCA_038090635.1 Rubroboletus satanas
AGGGATACTCCCCCAAAGAAGATTCTTGGGTCCCTGAGCGGGATCTGAAACATGCAAAATCCACCCTAGCCGACTATAAACAACGACACCCTTCCGCCTTTTCCACCTAAGTCCCCTCGTCTCCCACCATGGCCATCGAATTCACCCAACCATCCAACGTCTCTTCCATCTCGACCGTTTCCTCCCTCGTCGACGACACCTCTATGCCTACCTCCTGCATCCCTAGTCCCCGACCGACCTCCCCTGACTTTCCTCCCATTTCTTTAGCTACCATTGCCTCTGGAATTGTTTCCGTAGATGTTCCTCAATTCGCCCACCGCCTCCGTGATGACTTTCCCTCTGAAGACGACGTTCGTCGCCTCCACGAACTCACCCTTGACCCACGCCTGGCCACGGCCGTCAGGGCCTACCTGGACATGGGCTCCCCTTTATACACTCTTTACCACGCCTATCTCCAGACTGCCCGTCTTGCCTTCTTTGACCACCAACATGCGGACACCCGCCGTTCCTTCCACCTCGAATTCATTCACTCTATCCACAGGGAGTTACGCGCTGCCTTAACCATCACCATGTACCAGCTAGGAATGCTCGAGTTCCTCAAAGATGTGGACAGATACTTATCCCAGTTGCGGCTTTCCGACCTCGCCAGGCAAAACCACTCTCCCGCGGCCTCCACCTCCTCTGCATCCTCCACTCCCCTCTCCCCTGCCGAGCTTCGCGTCCTTGAGCGGGTTGACGCCTTCTGGACTGGGAACAACAACGAAACGCCCTTGTCCCCCAGTCACCCCCGCTACAACCAGGCCTGCTTCTCATGCTGACGCCTCGGCCACGCGAGAATTTGGTGCTCGTTATACGAATGCCCCATTTGTAGAACCTGCCGCCCTGGCCACCCTCAATACCTTTGTCCCAACTGCCGCCGCCCTGTCCCTCCCTCTCCTCCCTCTTCGGCTTCCACACATTCTTCCCCTCACCACGTACCCCCTCCCCGAAGGATCCATCCTCCCTCTCCCGAGGACAACGGTGATGACGTCTACAACGATGTTGCTTGGAGTAACATCACAGGCTCCCCCGCAGGTGGCTACCTCAATTTATAAGGTCTTCATGGGAATTTCAGACGTAGAACGGGGGTAATGTTACAATTTCCCTTTTCCTTAACATACAGACCCATTCTTTTCCTTTCTCTTGGAGCCGGTCTTACCGTTCGAGCCCCGTAAGACCCATTCTTTTCCTTTTCTTTTACCATCGCTTACTCATAGTTCTTCAACGTTCTATGACCTTCTGCTTACTCATAGTTCTTCGACGTTCTATGATCTTCCATTTCCTGACTCATCCTGGACTCCAGGCTCGCATAAATACTCGCAGCTCTCTTCCCTGTACGGTAACCTAGATCTCCCTTGAGAATCCACCTTAGTTCCCTGTGACATCGAACCTCCTTGAGACCAGTGCCCGCTCCTGAGGTGGCACCTCCCTTGAACCCCTTGAACAATCGATCATAGGAAGTCCCTTTGCATTGATACCCTTGAACCCTTGTCTCGAGGAAGTCCCTCTAGTCAAGTACGCTCTCGAACCCTTGACCCTAGAACTTACCAAGGGCTGCGACGAACTCCTACCCGGGGTAGTCGTAACAGAATGTACAGTTTGCCAAATGTACAAGATGTTATATGGGTCTGTAACAATCTCAAACCAGTGGTGTTCTGGTAAAGTCCTCTATTGGCTTGAGGAATGAGTGTTGAAGGGATCAGGTCCTCAACACATATCACCTAAGGAGAATGGAAACTCCAAGGGTAACTGCACTGGATACTCAAGAGTAGTGCCCAGTGGAGGACTTGTGCACTAGCTACACAAGCCTAGTGTATATGTAGAGCTGACCATATAGCAATCTGCATATAGAGAGGCTCTTCACCAGAAGGCCGAGTGTGCTGGCTCCCAACAGGTGGTACTATGTCAGTGGGATGGTACCTTTCCTGAGCAAAGGCTTAGACATGAAGGTTTAAGGTTAACCTTGGCTAAGACTGATCGCTAGACGTGTTTGATAGAAGCAGAGTGATAGAAGCAAAGGGCAACCAGTCCTTGCAGTGAATCAAGAGAGTCACAGAGAATGGCATAGATCAAGATTAAGGGAAGAGAAGCATACAGCTGAGTCTGAACTTAAATACTAACTAGGTAGTTTAGGGAAGGCTTCTACTACCTATATTAGGGTGGCACTAATGGGGTGAGATCTGATCAGGATCTAGATCTGTCTGGGGTGAGGGGAACACAAGGCATCATGCAGCAGAGTGATGCCAAAGTGAGATGTGTCCACATATGAAATAAGAGAAGTTGGAAATAGTACATATAGGGTCTGTGGGATATCCCTGGGGAATCCCGGAGGAGTCTCTTCCCTAAGGGTCAAACATGTCCATGTTCATGAAGTCATCCCAGAGGTCTTCTAGGATGAGCCCATTGTTGCTGAGGTGCACAAGTTGTTTAGGAGCTCTCTACCAAGAGAGAAGGTGAGTGAATGATCCTCATTAGAGGGAAAAGAGGTGGGGGTGGACATAACTGTAACACAAGGTCCAGATCCACCCCATGATTCTCCAAATCAACCCTCTTTCCTTTGCCATGAGCCGCCCCTTTGAAAATCTCTTAGTGAATCTCATTACTGATCTCCCACCTATATGGGACTTTGACTCTGTTATGGTTGTGATTGACCATGGCCTTAGTAAGTGGGTAATTCTCGCCCCTTGCTCAAAATCTATTGATGTGACCAGAATCACCTGTCTCTTCTTTGAACACATGTTTAAATGCTACAGTCTACACAAGAAAATTATGTCAGATTAAGGTCTGCAATTCACTTTGGCCTTCACCAAGGAACTTGCCCCCCTCCTGGAATGCAACATTGCCCTTTCCACAGTGTACCATTTCCAAACTGATGGTGAAATGGAATGTTACAACCAAGAACTGGAGACTCACCTCCAGATCTTCTATGATGGTCAGCCCCACAAATGGCTTGACCTACTTACCATGGTGAAATTTGCACACAATGTCACCATCCACTCAGTCATGGGCAAATCTCCATTCTCACTAATAATGGGTTATGAACACCACTTTGAAACAGAGACTTTCCCACATTGAAGATGCCAGGAAAGAAGCCAAAGCCACCCATACTCTAGCCCAGCAATGCATGAAGGAGAGAGTTTTCTCTTGCTTCAAGCCCTGAAAAGTAGGTGACAAGGTTTGGCTGGACTGGTGGAACTTGAAACTCCAAGTTCCATTATGGAAATTTGCACCTTGCCAGACTGGCCCCTTTGAGATCTCATAAGTGATCTCCACGGTAGTGTATCACCTACTACTCACAAAGACCTGGAAGATCCACAATATCTTTGATGTGTCCCTCCTCACTACCTTCAAGAAAACTCCCAAGCATGGGCTGAACTTTTCTAGATCATCACTGGAGCTTATTGGCATGGAAGAAGAATACAAAATTGAAAAGATCATCAACCACAGAGAAACTGCCAGCTGAAGGCAGTACCTATGTCATTGGAAAGGGTATTCTGATGCCAAATGAACATGAGAACCCCCATCCAACTTAGGAAATGCCAAGGAACCCCTCACTGAGTATAAAAGAAGGGTCAGACTCTGAACCCTTCTTTCTTCTAAACCACCATCTCCCCTCATTGATGTCTGTCCAAACATCCCCCTTTGAATCTCACTCCTCTGTCTCCCTCTCAATTTATATCTCTCATTTCTCTGCCTATGCCCATCCACTTCTCTATATCGGAGTACTTGAAAATGTTGAAGCTCTCATGATGCTCAAAGCCCTCCCCTTCTACTCTTCCAATGACACTCTTGTTCACCTCATTCAACTTTTCTGCCTTTTGTGGCCCTTCGAACCCTTTTCACCTGGGCCATCTGGTGTCAGGCAGGTCCAGCTATCTTTGGGATGGACCCAAGACAAGTTCAAGACTCTTTCTTCATCATGGCCATTGAACAACTCCTGGTCAAGAACTGAAACCTTTCTCTCAATCTTCTCTATATCCATGGATTCTCCCTCTGCATCTCCCTCCTTCCAGATACAGCCCTCACAAGGGTTATATGGTCTGTCCTCCTGTCTCTATCCAAGGGAGATTGAGAGGAATATTTCTGAAACTTTCCCCTTCCTGACGCCAGACCATGATGCTTCCAGGCAGTCCATGTGGTCCTCGAGAAAGCTTTGCCAATCTCCCATCTCCTTTGTGAAGAACCCCAATCAGGTGGATCACCTGATCTGGTCCCTGGAGGAGGAGTTGAAGCATTTGCACCCCCTCTGACAGTGAGGCCACCCTTACCTTCAATTCCCCTGTCTCCAGTCTCTCCTCCTACAAGAGCCTGTCCCCCATACTACCCAAAGGGTTTATTTCCAGCTCCACCACCACCACTATGCCTGCAGACCACAGAGTTCCCCTTACCCCCAACTCCAACTCCCCAGGGCACATATGCTACATACTATGGTGTAGACATGCTGTCATTCTCTGGGCTGGGCTACCCACAAGTAGGAACCATCCACATAAACTTTCCCAAATACTGGGATACCCTACAAGGGTTGGCTCTCCAGTTCATCAATTGTCCAATCTCCCTCTGAACAGGACATCATCCCCAATACCCACTGTCTCCTTTGCCACTCTTGTTGGTCCCCCAGCTATACATTGTTCCACTTCAGTACCAATGGACACCCACCCTCACATTCCCAACTCTGTAGCTCCTCAACCAGATCTACCTCAACTGGTCCCATCCAGGTGCTATGAATATGGAGCAAGGACCCATTATCAAATCATTTGCCTCTGCTACCAGTGCTCTCTTTGCCACCTTATCATGCCTGGCCAACCCCAGTACCATTGCCCACAACAACATTACTCCCTCTGTGGAAAGGCCAGCCATTGAGGACAGAACTGCTACCTGGCAGATCTGTCCCCTAACCAGTGGGACCTCACCAACTACGAAACAAATGAGGGAGATTGAAGCTCCTGAGATGGAACTTCAGGGATATGAGGGGGGTAATGTTATGGTTATGTTTACCCCCACTCCTTTTTCTACAGACATGGACCATCTGCTCACCTGCTCTCTTGGTAGGGAGCTCCTCAACAACTTGTCCAACCTTGGAGACAATGGTCTTATCCTAGAAGATCTCTGGGATGACTTTATGAACAATAACTTGTTTGAGCCTTAGAGAAGGGACTTACCAGGAATTCCCCAGGGACATCCCACAAACCCTACACTTAGTATTTTCAATTACTTCTTATTTCATATATGGACACATCTCACTTTAGCATTACTCTGCCACACAATGCCTTATGTTCCCCTCACCCAGACAGATCTAGATCCTGATCAAATCTTATCTGATTAGCGCTGTTCCAATATCAGTAGTAGAAGTCTCCCTCAAACTACCTAGTTAGTATTTAAGTTCAGACCCCGCTGTACACTTCTGTTCCTTAATCTTGATTTATGCCATTCTTCATGATAATCTCAATTCACTGTGAAGCTTAATTGCCCTTTGCTTCTACCATCAACCTTCTCACTTCTCCATCACATGCATCAAGTGATTCTAAATCCTAGGGAGGTTAACTCTAAACCTTCTTGCCTAGGCACTTGTTCAGCAACAGTACTGTCCCCCTGATGTTATACCACCTGTTGGGAGCCAGTGTGCTCAGCCTTTCGGTGAAGAGCCTCTCTGTACACAGATTGCTACATGCTCAGTTGCACATATACACTAGACTTGTATAGGCACTTCAGAGAGAGAAGGCTAGTGCACAAGACCTCCACC
The DNA here is from genome assembly GCA_038090635.1 of Rubroboletus satanas. Taxonomy (NCBI): domain Eukaryota; kingdom Fungi; phylum Basidiomycota; class Agaricomycetes; order Boletales; family Boletaceae; genus Rubroboletus; species Rubroboletus satanas. Next base: position 5,780 of record JBBPNB010000289.1, read on the forward strand.
AGTCACTACTCTCAAGTTTCCAGTGCCATCCTCATTGGGGTTCGCATTCTCCTCTGTTGATACGTGTTGAAGACCTGACCCCTTTAACACTTGTTCCTCAAGCCAATAGAGGACTTCACCATAACACCACTGGTTCAAGCTTGTTATGGACTCGCGTAACAGTCAGTTCTGCCAGCAGCCTCCTCATTGTTATCATCAGTACCTCCCAGCACTTCTTCATCCATCAACTCCCTCCCCAGTTCAGTCACTTCATCATCTACCTGTTTAGCATCAAATTGACTAACAAGTGTATTAGCTATGAAATTTACCATGTGCAGGAAACAGTGTGTGCAACTGGGTGATTCTGCAAAATCAGGAATCAGTTCACTTAGCCATTCAGTCATCACATCATTATTGGAGGCATTATCGCCAGTGACATTGAGTATCTAGACTGAAAATCAGTGCAATGTAAGACCATCAATCATTGTACATATTTTGTCTGATATGCTGAATTCTTCTAGCATTTATGTGAACATGATGGCCAGTTCACAGCCCATATGTATGTGACTATATTCACATTGGTGCTGGATTTCATCAAACCTAGATAAGCTACTCATCTAATTGACCTCAACAATATCTAATGGCATAGCTAGCAGTCAGCCCTCATGTATCAAGTGTACCATAAACACAACATATGCTCAATGGTTTGGTGAGGTCCAGGCATCCATAGCAAAATTTAGCTTTCCATCATAGTCCTGGTGCGTTTCACTTTATAAATAGCTTATCATGATCAATACTGACACTCATCCACAACATCTTAGCAATCTGACTGCACATTGTTGTGGGAGCAATGCTGTAGAGTCGGATGTCACAAATAACAATCACTACAGGGACCAGAGACTAACTTGCAGGCTTACACCAAGCCTGGCGAGGGGTAAATGAAAAGAAGCTGATTGTGTTGCCTTAATATCAAGAAGAAGCTTTGAGGAGTAAAGATCCTGCTGTTGATACAAGTGGACTAAACTAGAGAGGTGGGGATAAACATCAGCACACTCAGAGACAGCTTGAACAACACCACTGACCTTGTAACATCAACTCTTCTACTTCCACCCCCACCTGTTCAAGTTTCAATCCAGTCCAATGACAACCAAGAGATCATGTGGATATACATCTCCCAGGACCTGACTCTGAACCAGAAAACAATGACAAATAGAACTTCAATGAATCTGACACTATAACAAAGGAAGCACTTCCAAAGGACTTCACTAGTAAGGTGGAGGATATCACTTGGTGGCTCAATGCTATCAGAGCATACAAGGATATCAAAAAGGATAAGATGACAGAACACAAAGCCATCATGGTTGCCCTAGCTTGTGTGGGAGAAGAGCAAGGAAAGGTGTTTGCTGAAGAATACTATACCAAACTGGTAATCAAACCTGACTACAGAAAGTGGTCAACATTCAAGCAGGAGTTTAAAAGTGCCTTCACCTCTAGAGATGAAGCAGAGAACATCTGACATCAATTAAAGTACATCAAAATGGACAAAACTATGGTGACTGCTCTTAAGAATTACAACACCAGGTTCACCTTATTAGTTGGACTCTCCAGTATGACCAAAGAAGAAAATGGTCCAGTTCTCCACAACTACTATGTCACTGGACTACCCTTCAAATTAGCCTCTGACCTCTTACATGGGACAGAATCAATAAGCCTCAAAGAATGGCAAATCAACACCAGCTGCCAAGTCCAGAATCACGAACGACTTTATGATCTCAAACAAGAAACCTTTCAAACCACTCAAAGAGACTCCAATACTATGGATATAGACCACATCTGTCTATCTGGACCTGAGCAGGCACATCATAATAGAGAAAGGCATTGCTATGTTTTTCACAAAGTTGGCTGTATGAGTTGAAATCATTCAGGACATCTTTAATACAGAGCCCAAAACTCCTCTCCTTCCTTGTCTGCCCCACTTGCATGTCCAAATCACAACCCCAAAAGAGTCCAAACTGTCCAAACTGTCCAGAATCAGACCTGACATGAACATGACTCCTACATCTCTGGGTTAGCCAAGTTCACTAAGCAGGAGATTCTCCATGTACTCAAAATAAGTTATGATAAAGATGCTAAGGAACCCCATGCAATGGAAGATGTTGAGCAGGTTCATCAGATACAAACAATTTTTGAATAGGAGACTTGCAACAACATCAAGCTCTCCTATCCTACCCACTGTATAGTACTCCATGAAGAGAAATCAGTATTTGTTCTCCTTTCTCTTTCCTCAGTGGGAGGACAAAACATTGTCTCAACACCTGCATTAATCAACTGTGGGGCAACCACCTGCTTCATTGACTATGCTTTTGCCAAAAGGAATCACCTGCAGCTTATTCCCCTCTCTTGACCTCATCAAGCCTACAATGCTGATGGCATGGAAAATTGAATGGGAAAAATCCAATATAAAGTCAAGCTCCATATCTGAGTGGACAATCACAAAGAAGACCAAATACCTCCTGTGTTACCTCAAAAGTGATGTTGATATTAATCTTGTCAAACTATGAATCAAATGATTTGATGAACTCCCTGAACAGATTTGAAAGGTCACACTTTCCATGATCCTGGCTCAAGAAGCTGCATGCCTGAAAACCAAGGTACCAAAAGAATACTACCAATTCTCTAACATCTTTGCCAAAGAAGAAAACACTGAATTACACCCTCTGAGATCTTTTGACCATGAAATCCACCTACTTCCCAGTTTTGTACCAAAACAAGTGTTGAACTATTCCCTCAACCCTGAGGAGCTTGCCACTTGCAAGAAGTTTGTCAAAGAGAACATCACCAACAGACAGCTTCAGCTATCCAAATCTCTCCAAGCCACCTCTTTCTTCTTTGTACAAAAGAAAGAAGGGAAGCTCCATCCATGTCAAGATTATCACTACATCAACACTCATACAGTAAAGAATGACTATTCCCTTTCCCAAATTAACGATCTTCTGGACAAGCTCAAAGAATCTTCTATTTATACCAAATTGGATGTTCATTGGGGCTAACAATGTTCAAATTAAACCAGAAGATTAATGGAAGGTCACATTCATTACTCCATTTGGGCTCTATGAGCCCACCATTATGTTTTTTGAGCTCTACAACTTCCCCACTACCTTCCAGGCATACATGGACAACACTTTCACTGATTTTATCACTGAAGGATGGCTTGTTGTCTACATGGATGATGTCCTCATCCACTCTTCTAATGAGCCCACCCATCACCAATGCACCCTCAAAGTACTACCGCATTTTTGCGAACAACATCTCTTCTTGAAACTGGAGCAGTGTCATTTTAACCTCACCATGGTAGAGTATCCTGGCCTAGTTGTATCCCATGATTGTATCAAGATGGATCCCACCAAACTCTCTGCCATTGAAGATTGGCACCTACCCAAGAACATCTCAAAACTCTGCTCCTTTCTTGGCTTCTGCAACTTCTATCAGAAGTTTATCCCTGCCTTCTCAAATATCACCTGTCCTCTCCATGATCTTTCCCATAAGGGAGCCATTTGGCAATAGGGCACTGATCAGAAGCATGCCTTCCACATCTTCAAGAATGCCTCCCTTAAACAACCCATCCTCCATACATTCAATCTGACCAAATCCTTCTTTTATAATGACTGACACCTCCTTCATCACTGGGGGTAGCATGCTCATGCAAAAGGATGGAAATGGTGACCTCCACCCCTGCTCCTATATCTCTAAATCATTTGGGCAAGCCAAGCAGAATTATGATATCTATGATCAAGAACTCCTTGTGGTCATCCTGGGATTGAAGAAATGACATCACTACCTTTGCGAGATGGGACTGCCTGTCACTATCCTTACTGACCACAAGAACCTCTTGTACTTTAAACAACCCCATAAGCTTTCCTCTCCACATGCTTACTGCCAAATGTTTCTGCAGGATTATAAGTGAGCAACCACTCAAGTATAGGCCAAGGACATGTAGAGGGGGAGGGAGATAGGCATGCAATGAAGATGGTGGACACAGGAAGAGACTGTGATCAAGTCCCTTCTCAAAGCAAACACTCTACTATCCAGCTATCTGTAGATACTGAGGCTCATAGTCTCACTACCCCCCTATCTGCAGATATAGGGGCTTGTGGAGAGATTTTGGTTAGACTCGCTCTGAGGCTAACTGGTGAACTCAACTAGAAACCACATGTATTAAACGTAGAACTAGCTTAGGAATACAAGTACAGAGGCACTACTTTATATACGTAGGATCCCTTGTGCACAGACCATGACTGGGCAGAGGGATAGGTCTAAGGGTAACTGTAAGTAGTAAAGGGTAAAGGGTATTACCCTGTACTACACTTGTGCAACAAGTGCTGCCAATAATAACTCTGAAAGATTAATTGTGGTGAAGGAAGGAAGTGTGGGAAAATTATGTAAGTATGAAAAATGAACAGTAAGGCAAAAGGATGGAGTTCCTAAGCATAAATAGGTTCAATGCAGTGTGGAACATTAGTACATCAAGTACTGAAAAGATGAACCAAAACAGACAAGAATTGAAGAAGATATGGTAACATGAACAGTGCACAAATAGGTGGTTGTGCAATGAACAGTAGCACGGGAAAATGGGCAAAGTGTACCAATAATGTATATTTTGTAAAGTAAATAAGAAAGAGGAAAAGTATAGAGGGAGGAATTCAAAAGAAGAAATTCATATGCTCAAGCCAGTCTTGGTATTGGAGCACAGAGAGTGTGAGGAGTGAGAGGGAGTCCATACAATACTAAGTAGAGGGAAAATGAATGCATATAGGGAAAAACCATAACACCCTGGTTCTCACATGGGCCCTGTCAATACCCTTTCCTGCGGGACACTGTTGACATCTTGGGGCTAACACTGTGCTTCAGCTCCTCTTGAACTTGGTCTTTTCCTGCCCACTTTACCTCGCTATTGTTGAAAAGATTCCCACCTCCATCAAAGTGGACCCTTTAGTTACAAATGCTTTTACCACCATGTTCCTCAGACTAGTCTCCTTCTCCGTATCTGACTGGACAACTGATCTTATAATGGCACTAATCTGACCTTCTAGAGTTGACTTTACATTCTGGATGACTGTACAAAAGATCTCTCATGTCCTCTGTACATAATACTTCCCATGGGGATTACTCGGGTGCTGCCTGTACTCTAGCCCTCCTCTCTCACAACTACTGGTGGCTGAATATGTCCACATTTATCTGCCACTATACTGTATTGGTGGGTGTGCTGTCTGTCAGCAGCATAAAGGCAATACCCACCCTACTCACTCCCCTCTTGTCCCCATTCCCACTATCACCACCCATCTGTTCCAGCACTTTACCATGGATCTCATCTCTGAGCTCCCTTTTATTGGGTTTCTGGACACTGTCTTGGTTGTGGTGGACCATGGCCTTATGTGGGAAGTGATTTTCATCCCTTGTTCCAAAGTGGTCTCTGCTATGGATATTGCCTCATTGTTCTATAAGCATGTATTCCTCTAATTTGAACTCCACAACCACATCATATCTGACTGAGGCCCCCAATTTGCCTTCACCTTCGCCCTCAAACTTTCCTGTCTCTTCCACTACAACATCACCTTCTCCACCACCTATCACCCCCAGACCAATGGAGAATGACAGTATTCAACAATAATCCAACCCTGAGTCTTTCCTGTTCTGACATTTCTGACCCCGGAACCACCATTCTGAGTTGACATTCTGGCCCTAGTATTCCGAAGCATTCCGAGGATATTTCCCACACTATTCCAAGGGTTCCAAATTGCCATCTCAGAACAGACTCAGAACAGACTCAGAACCGCTGAAAAACGATAAAGTGGGTCAAGGTAACCTAAGAGTGTATGTAGATGGGTGAGTAAAACTCATCCCAAGGGGTTCTGTGTAGGGAGGAAGTGATTAGGGTTAGCCACAAGTGACCTCAGCAAGAAAATGTGATTCCAAGTGGAATCTGGAATGAAAGTGTTGATGAATTGACGAATCCAAGGTGAAAGCACAAGATGAACAGATATTCTGATCAAGGATGAGGACTGGAATTGAAATGTCAGATAAAGTGGTCTAGGACAAGCACCACAATGAGGATGACAATAAGACTTGTGATGAGAGACAAAAAATGTGGGTGATCAAGTGCTGAGTGCACAAGAGGTCAATTCTGATTTCAGATACATCCCTTTACAGTCCAGGCATTCCCAGGACTTCATAAGTAGACTAACCAGAAAGCTGCCTATGGATCTGAGATATATGAACAGTGTGGCAGCATCTATGGCAAAAGAAAGCCTGAGAGAACTGAGAATAGCTACAAGCAATACAGTATTTCCAAGAGGATATGTACAGATAAGTAAGGTCCAAGAGAGTCCAGACATGGACTAATGATCCAGAGAGATTAACGGAGATGGATGAGTACAAAATAAGGAATAACTCTCCTTGAACTCGACAGAATCAGGACAGGACACAAATCAGATGCTTGAGAGGGTGTCTAGGAATCTTGGAAAAGAGTACTTGCATCTGTACAGAGCCTCTGACTCTTACATCTGCAGGGGACTTAGATACTGACTGTTCCAAGTCAGTCATGTGACCTTGGGAAGTCGCACCTTGGTTAGCAGGTGGATGAACAATAGAGTGGCCTTTGAAAGTCTGCCGCATCACAACCTTCTTTTTTCTTTTCTTTTACCAGTCCATTCCTTCACTCATTCCATTCTCCTTTCACTCCTTCCATTCATTCCTTTATGCAACAATGACATCCATCACTGACCTCCTCAAATTCACTCAATCTGTGGCTGCAGACAACCCAGTTGAAATCACTTGGAAATAACTCAAGTTCACAAATGACTTGATCTTTGACACAGCCATGACCATCCTGGATGACAAGGAGGAGTTGGAGGAAGAAAAGGAAATGTGAGTAGTCAAATGGAATAGGTCATTGGTACATCACAGTGGACTTTTTCAACTATGAAGGGAACCACTACTAGAATGTGGCTTGGACCTGCCTCACCAGGGCAACAAAGTGTGGTATTAAAGCCCATCTAGAAGGTTGGGTCACAGAGAAGATGGAGATGGTAGAGCCAACTGTGGTCCAGTGGCGCACAGCAATTGCTGACAAGGTGCAACTAGAAAAGAAAAAGACATGTTTGGAAGAAGAAGAAGAGGAATGTGAGTGGATTGAGAAGGAGGTGCAGGCCCATGCGGACATGGTGGAACTAGCAGCAGTGGAGGCTAACAAGGAGGAGGTCGATCTGCCTTCAGTAAGCAAGACACCTGAGCCTTCCAATATGAAGGTCGTCCTGACCCGACGCAAGGTATGTCATTGGATTTTCTTACTAACACTTTGTGCTAACCCAAATGGTAGTGGGTACGGGCACCTGTAAATGAAGAAGATGAGGATGAAGAAGACGAGGACCCCTGCCCAAGGAAGAAGGGGAGCCCCCCTCCCATCATTACTCACACAGACCCCTGCGACAGGTACATCTGGGTGTGCATGCCATGCCGAGGACCAAAAAATCACTAGTGCGCTGTGTGTGTTGTGGCCAAGGTAAGGTGCAGGAAGTCTAAGGGCCACAGATGCAGTGGAAAGAAGATGGATGCAGTACCAGCAGAGTCAGAGAGAAAGGAGAAGGCCCCAGGTAAGTCTCGGATTCCGTATGAATAATATGCTAACTGGCTTGCAGCGCATCCAGCTTGGGTCTGTTGTTAACCATCCTCAACATCATTCCCTGAGATTCTCAAGCTCAACATAGATAAGGAAAGCAAGGATGACGCCATGCCAACAAACAGAGTCCCATGGGGCCAGGCACCATCCACCCACTCAATCCCAAAGCAGGTTCATGAGAATGGGGTGTGCATGGCAATGCATCTTGAAACCAAGATTTGTATATCGCAAGGTTAGATCAAGGCACAAGAAGCAGCAATGGTGGAGCTGGCTGCCCCAGTGCTCAGAATGTAGTTAGTCTCTTTCCTTCATAGATAAGCCTTGTAATCCATTTGTATCCCTGTCCGAGTCCGAGTCCAAATCCAGGGTGAGCCTAATGAATAAACAACAAAATAAGCCTAAGTTTTGAATCAAAGAGAACAAGAACTCAGATAGCAAGAAATAAGAAATTCAACAGAAATGATACCAGTTGCAAGTGTCCACCCAGCTTGTTTTCTTTGATCTTCTTTCACATCTACTCCTGCATGGATCTTAAGAACTCGGATTCTGGACTATACCAGACTCAAATAGAAACCAATCTGATAACATGCGCAGTGTCTCAGTGTGCATTCAAAGGAAAAAAAAATGTCCATGATATAATTGAGTATGAGACACTCAGAAAAAGAGAATGTGAATGTTCATATGTTTTGTATATATGGTGGATTGTATTGAGAGAGGAAATCAGAGAGAGGACACATCTGTATCTATTGTATTCAAGAGTGTTTTTGTTCAGTGACTGTCTTTCAGGATATTCAGAACACTGGACAAAACCCAGGATGGAATGGAGGATGCCAGACTAAACCCAGGATAAAATATATATGTAGTGAATGTATCAAGAATGTCCAGATATATAATAGAGAAGGCTAGTCCAAAGGATCATCCTCATCCTTGTGCTTGAGGTCTTCTTCTGCATCAAATTCATCTAGTGCAGAGTCATCCAATCTGGTAAGGTCTGTAACCAGAACATTTATCTTGGAGCACGGATGGTAAGGTAGTAACCAAAAGGCTGCATACCTAAGTCTTGAAATGGTGCCATCCAACTCAGCCAGCAGGTAGGATCCTCCAGCAGTCCACTGCAGGACTACCATCAGATCCAAGTAGTACAGCTTTGTCTTCTGGTTTAACTCCTTCTCAATCCAGGAGTTCTGGACCAAGACAAGGTCGCCAGTCTTGAAGTTGAAGTCTTTTATCCAATTCTTGAAATGCATCTCAAATTGCTTCAGCAATGCAAACTGTGATAGGAGGACCTTTTGGCAGATCAACTCAATATCTTCTTGATGCTTTTGGAGTTGACAAGCTTGCCAAGTGATCAGGGCATATCTAGATACTTCGTTAGTAGTGGAAGCGGGTATGAGAAATGTGGCTTCAGATAAATCAAAAGGAAAAAGGGGTTCAACCCCATGTACCATAAAGTATGGTGAGAATCTGGTTGATTTCAACATTGTAACTCACTCTGCCCAGAAAATGGAGTGAGCTATGGAAGGCCAGTGAACCTCCTTTCCCTGGATACTTTTAATGATGGACTCCCGGCCTGAAGGATGTATTAGTATCCTCCAGACCATGGCATCAACATAGTGTCAATATGGACCTTATGAAACAAACCGCCCACTACCAGAATAGTAGGCAGAATGTGGAATCAGTGGGTCTGGTGGATCTGACATTCGTGACAGGACTGGATGTACCATTTGATGTCATTGACCAGCATTGACCACCAGAAGCGTAACAGCAAATGCATGCAGACTGAAAAGACACCCTTATATCCAAGGTTATTGTGTACCTCCTAAATGAGTCCATAGCGGCACTCAGCTGGCATGACCAACTGATGGCAGCCATGTGGTTCCCACCGGTACAGCAACCCATTGAGGAGAAAGAAGCAAGTAGTGGCATTCACAAAAAAGAGAAGTTAGAATCTGAGAGGTCTGGTGAGTGATCACAGGATTGAAGAAATTCTTGGATACAACTGATTCGAGTATCCTTGGAGATGGCCTTGGGCAAATGGGAAATAATTGGACTTTCTGGAGGCGGATCTGGATTGGGTGACAGTGACGTGGAGAGAATGTGGAGAGGAGGAGAATATGAAAGGTGACACCTAGAACAGTGAGGAGTGCAAGAAAGTAGGGGAAAACAATCATTCAATAAGGAAACAGAAAATGAGTAGGCATTGTCCAGCCAATTCTTGAAGTTATCCTCCTCGGAAGGGTCCTTCTTAGATTGTAGAGGATGGAAAAGACCATCTGCTCTGGTATGCTGGGTAGCAGGGATATGAACAAGACAAAAACTAAATAGTAGAATAGCCACAATCCATCGTCTAATGGTCACATTGGGCTGAAGATCCAGATTATTGATCATACCTTTGATGTACTTTGTGTCCATTTCAACAGTAAAATTTGATAGTCCGAAAATGAAAATGTCTACTGTGCACAATGCATGGAAAAGTCCATAGAGTTTTAACTTGACCTGAGAGTAGTGACTCTTGACCTCAGTCAGACTCAGTGAACCAAAGTAGTTCAGATACCGCTTTCTGTCATCCCCTTCTTGAGACAAAATGAACCTGACCGTGATGACAGATGTGTCGACAGCCAGGACTACCTCACGTCTGGATTCATCATCAATCCATCGGAGTGCTGGAGAGTGACAAATTGTATCCTTTAGACACGTCATGGTGATTTGTTGGGATTTCCCCCAGTCAAAGGAAACCCCTTTGCAGGTTAGGTTTACAAGAGGACAGGCAATGGAAGCAAAATCTCAGATGAAAATATGTCGCACATCACATACCCCAAGGAATCCACAGACATGTGTGAGGTTCTGGAATTCCAGCCAGTCATGGATCTTTTGAACCTTGACTTCATGAGGAATCCATCCGTTGAAAGTACACTTGTGTTTGATGATTGTTGCATCCGGTGCAGCAAGGACAAACTTCTTGATGGATACAGTAGCACCCATGTTTTGCAGGCACTGGAGGATGTGATGGACGACTTGAAGGTGCTCCCAAATGAAGCAGCGGATTCCCAGATTGTTGAGGATAGTCTTATAGGTACCATTGGTGGATTGGTAGTGAGTAGTAATGGACTTGACCGGAAGGTCATCAATGAATGGATAAGTATAATGTGGGGTCTTGTTCTGAAGGATGAACAACATGTTCGCTTGGTAAATCTGGACAGCATTTATATATCCCATAGGAATGGTGGTGAGGCGATGCAGATCCAGTGGACTGCTGAAGGTAGTGAGATCCCTGGAATCCGGATGGAGAGGACACTGGTCATATCCAATGAACAAGTCCATCATCTCATAGATGGCAAATCTGGCAAAGGATTCCATGAAGTGCTTGGCAAATGGGGATGTGGACAAGTCACAGATTGTGACTGCATTTAGTGATTGAAGGTCATGAACGAGGCAGAGGGATTTGCCATCCTGATTGAACACGCAGAACCAGCAAGAGCAGTAAGCAGCAGTTGATGGCTCATAAACCCTGGATGCAATCCAGTCCTTGATGATCTGTATAGTGTCAGCCCACATGGCGGGTGGAACAGGGGTATTATGGATTGTCCATGGCATATGGAGCACGGTGGGGATTTTGACAGGTGGAAAGTATCTTTTGTCAAGGTGACCCTGCTCAGTCAGTATTCAAGCAAAGGCCATCTCATGATTATGGACAAGCCAACAGACAAGTTTGAGTTCTTCTGGCCAAGGCCAGTTCACAGGGTTGAGGTCTAGTTTGTCAGCACGTTCCTAAGTAAAACAAATATCCAGAACAAAGTTCAGCAGATGAGTAGGAAGAGGATCCAATCCAGCAAGTGAATGATCTGGAAGAGTCCAAGTTATATGAAATTCTGTGTCAGTGGGGCCAACCACCAAGCAGACCTTCTTAGCTACTGGCTTATAAGCCAGGGAATAGGAAGATGGATCATAGGAATAAATGGAAGAAAGCGCAGAAAGTGTGTCCAAAGTTAAGGAAGATTGAGTGGAGGATAGAAAAGTGTAGTTTGCAGAAGGCAGAATAGGTCCAAGTGAAAGTGGAGGCAAGCGCATATACGATGAGGATACAAAATACAAAGTAGTGGAAGATGAGAGCAACAATGATAAAGATAGATTAGAGGAAGGTGGAAGAGCACAGTTATTGAATTCTCTCCAGCTGATAGGTGGATCATTGATATCAAAAAACCCATCTCAACGACGGATTGGTGGCTATTGCACTGCTTCTTCCCATGGCAACGAGGGCAACCTTTGGACCAAGCATGGGTTGAAATTGTATACTGTATCCCAGAATTAGAGTCGCAGAGGGTGATGGTTTGCAATCCATCTGGAAAGTCATTAGTAATCGCGCTCATAAGACAATGGAAAGGATGACCAAGAAGAAGGTCGAAGTTAGCATGTCCAAGAATCTGGACCTGCACCATCACCTCTCCTGCACCGCAATCAAGCACAAGATTCTCCCTCCAATTGTCATATCAATGCTTGCATTGATGGATGACATCTTCATTGTATGGTCCAAGCGAACTGGTAGCCGGAGGCCTTCCCAAACACGCTTGGGCATGGTGATAATCTCAGATCCAGAGTCCAAAACGCCCAAGAGGGTGCCTTCCTGTACTACCCAAGGTAACCTCGATGGCCTGCAATGGGAGACTATGATGAGCAACAATGAGTCCATTATCATTCCAGAGTACCTGGTCACCATATTTGCGTGCGACAGCAGATGGATTGATACCTGCCAGCTCATTTATCTGTACAAGTTGGTTAGAGGATCCTGGTGCAATCCGCTGGACTGTTGTCAATTCTCAGAATTGCTTCCGGAACTCAGAAGCAATGGCTAAGAGATCTCTGACAGGCACTGGGACACTCATGCCCAGGACCTGATCGAGTATCCGCTTGGGTGTGATCTCATCCTCGAGTGGGAATGAATACCTATACTGAGAATTTGGGGCAGAGGAGAATGGTTGGTTAGCTAGCGGGGCACAAGGTGGAACTATAACTGTCGATGTGGATTGAAGAGGTGTTTGTCCAGATATACCAGACATAGTGGACAATAATGCTGTAGCAGTTGACAAAGTAGATGGATTGGTGCTGAGAGTGGACTTGCATAGAGCTGGGATGGAGGATGACGATGACGGTGTTGGCAAAGATGCTGATGGAGCCTGCTTGGACCGCTCAAGCTCCAGAGAGAGAAGTTCCTCCGATATGGTCACTGAGTAAGTGTCCTTCCAAGGTGGGATGTGCACTCCATCAAACCAGACATGTTTGCCCTTGTCCTTCAATGCCTTATCCACTTGGAAACTGGCCCATGCTTGGGCTATATAAGGCTGGAAATCTGGATCCAGAACGATGGGCACATCCTGAACTTCCTCTCCTTTGGTGACAGTGGTAAGGAACACAGATGGATCAATGTCGAGGATCACAGGAGTATCCAGATATGCAGCAGACAAGATGTTGGTGGTGAGGTAAGGAAGAGCATCTCGGATGAAGGAAGATGACAAGGTGGAGATGTGTTGGTTGGTGAGGGTCCAATCAATCATGTCCTTGAGATACTGTCTTCCCAGTACTTGTGGAATCTCTGAACCATCCAGCATATAGAGTCTGCCGTCGGTTTCTTGGACCACCTTCCCGGTATAGAGGTACTCCATACAGACAGTGCAAGTCCAAGTGAAATGCCCTGCACCCACACAGAACTTGCATAACAGCCTGGACTGAGTATTTATGTTGGACTCTGCCTTCATAGTGGATATCAGAGTGAAGGTCAGATTGGTAGGAGTGGGTGTAATGGAAGTGCAACAAGGTTGGTATGACTGTTGAGAGCGAGGCAGGATGTCCAGAGAACTGTAGGATGTGCAAAGTGCAGAACCGGTTAACAGAAACTTGGCAGCTGCTATGATGTCTATCATGGGGTACAGATCATCCAGATGGAGATCTGGCTTGACGATGGCGAGGCAATGGTGAATGCAGTCTTGAATAATCAAAGGAAATCTGGCGAGGAACGTGTCATGTTCCGTCTTGGACATCCTTGGCTAGATACTGGATGTCAGCTCGACAATATCAGGTACTACCTTTGCAACCCGGATAGAGTTTCTTAATGGCTTGGATAAATGCATTCCAATCCGCAGGAGCAGTAATTAACTCCGGAAGTGTTTTCCAAAGTTCAGCTTCATCAAGATCTGCATAGCGGAGTGCAGCGTTGATCTTCCTAGCTGCATTGAGTCTGGCCTGATCACCTAATAGGTCCAATGTCTTCAAGGTAGCGTAGTAGCTGGGATGGAGTCTTCCCATCAAATTTGGGCACAGTAGGGATGCTTCGGAGAGGCATCAGGATTGGTTGTTGGTTTGCCATTGAGACTTGTGGAATGGGTTAACTAGCAGTGGAGGTGATGGCAGGCATAGAGGTGACAATTCTGGTAATGAGAAAAGCAATGACAAAGATGAACCAGACAAATTTTGCTAAGGGACAAGATGAGTGGAAGGCGACGGATAGTTAGTGAATTTGAAGAGTGATGTCAATGACAGTGAGGGAGTACATTTGGACAATACAAATTGCGATTGTGAGAGCTCCTGCAATGATGGAGAGGAATGGAAAGACAATTGCTCGGATTCTAAGAACTGCATTAAAGGCAAGAGACCGTCTGACTTGATAGACCAGCTTTTTCAAAGGGACAGATTCCAAGAAGGTGTTGAGTGCACAAATTCCCCAGAAACGAAGGGCAAATCTGAAATAGAAGGATCTGTGACATACAAAGGATTTGTGGATCCGATTGAGTTGTGGCATGCACACTCTGGAGTCACCAGAATCAGGAACCCAGAGTCATCGGACACTTGAAGTTGGAGGAAGTAAAAGAGAAGATCTTTGAGCTCTTGATGTTGAGGCATAGGTCATAGCATCCTTCCTGGCAACCCTGTCGAACCCCACACAGTGGGCTCCAGTTGAAAAATAATAAAGTGAGTTGAGGTGACCTAAGGGTGTAGGTAGATGGGCAAGTAATACTGGTTCCAAGGGGTTCTGTGTAGGGAGGAAGTGAGTAGGATTAGCGACAAGTGACCTCAGCAAGAAAATGTGATTCCAAGTGGAATCTGGAATGAAAGTGTCAATGAATTGATGAATCCAAGGTGAAAGCGTGAGACGAACAAATATTCTGGTCAAGGATGAGAACTGGAATTGAAATGTCAAATAAAGCAGTCTAGGATGAGGACCATGATGAGGATGACAATAAGACTTGTGATGAGAGACAAAAAACGCGGGTGATCAAGTGCTGAGTGCACAAGAGGTCGATTCTGATCTCAGGTACATCCCTTTACAGTCCAGGGATTCCCAGGACTTCATAAGTAGACTAACCAGAAAGCTGTCTATGGATCTGAGATATATGAACAGTGTGGCAGCATCTATGGTAAAAGAAAGCCTGAGGGGACTGAGAATAGCTACAAGCAATGTTTTCAAGAGGATATGTACAAATAAGTAAGGTTTGAAAGAGTCCGGATGTGGACTAATGATCCGGAGAGACTAACGGAGACGGATAAGTATGAAATAAGGAATAACTCATCTCGGACTCGACAGAACTGAGACAGGACACAAATTGGATGCTTGAGGGGGCATCTAGGAATCTTGGAAAAGAGTGCATCTGTACAGAGCCTCTGGCTCTTACACCGCTCTGAAGCATTCCGAGGTTGTTTCCTGCACTCTTCCGAGGGTTCTGAGATTGTCATCTTGGAACAGTCTCAGAACAGTTCTGGAACTGGTTCCAGAACTTTCCTGTGCTCTTCCAAATTCAGAACATTCAGAATCGGCTTCTACTTTACTTGAACTATTTACCCAATGTTACATATAACATAAGACAACTATACCTCTGCCCACAACACATACATGTATGTTACATTCTTACTAAGACACACCTCAGTCATTTACCACCATCTCTGGCAGCGGCTGAGCTTGGGCATCTCTGCCTTTTTCTATAGATTCTGTCAGGTTATGAGCCCTGTTGGCGCAAGCTGAACAGTAGCACTCAGTAACGACTCAACCCCACCTCACACATCACTCAGTGCACTCCTGTTCTTCTCAAGAACTCACTTTCAGTTTACCTCTGCACCCTGAACACTGTCCACCATGTCATCCTCAAACACTGTTCGTTCAGAGGAAATTCTCACTGGACCCAACAATTATGAAATCTGGAAAGTCCATGCCTCGGCAAAGCTCAGAGCCAAAAAAGTCTTTGGCATCACCACAGGAACAGACATAAAGCCCGTCCTCGGCTCCTCAAGTGCCACCACTGTCTCTGATCTCTGTGAATGACATGAACATGATGAGGAGGCTCACCACATAATCCAGCAATGCATCTCCAATGCCCTCCTCCTGAAGACTCACACTTCTGCCAGTGCAAAGGATCTCTTTGACACCCTCATGAAACTTCACGAGAATCCAAACATCTCCTCTGCCTTCTACCTCTTCCAACAGCTCGTCAGCAGTATGTGGGATGGGACTTCTGCCATCTCAGACCATATATCTGGAATCTGAACAACAGAAGCACACCTCACCCGGATGAAATTTTTCAGTAGATGACAAAGTTCTCTCCTTCATCCTCTTGAACTCCCTTCTGAAAACTCTGGAATGGGAAATGTTCAAATCTTTGGTCATCAACACAGTAAAAGATAGCAAGCTTACCTTCAATGCTATCAAAACCTGGATTACCTCGGAAGACGCTCAGCTGAGCTATTCCCTTCCAGTCATTCTGAATCTGCTATAAAGGCCTCTGAGAACTCCAAGTCATCGACTCACCCCTCAAATGCCTCCTCCTGGTGTGAACACCATCTTTCAAAGACCCACAACACTGTGAAATGCAAGTCCTATAAGCATTGGGTCTCCAAGTTAAGGAATGGAGGATTTAGAAAATCAGGAAAGGGAAAAGAGAAGGCTAATGCGACGGAGGATTCTCCAGATCCCCCAGACACTGTGAACATAACTGGAGAACATGTATTATGGTCTACAATGCATCATGTTCACACCTACCTGTTGTCCGGATCGAAAAGTAGTGGGAGAAACACACTAATCATTGACTCTGGAGCAACTTCACACCTTGTCCCTCACTGTTCCTGGTTCCAAACATATCAACCATTACACCCTCCTCATCCAGTAACTCTTGGAGATGATATCAACACCATGGCAATTAAGCATCGGAACAGTACCGGTTGTGTCTCAAGTCTCTGGAACCAACTATGAGATACTACTATCCAATGTTATCCTTATTCCTGAGTTCCAAATCTCCCTCATTGCTGTAAGCTGACTTGCTTCCATTGGCCTTTCCACCATGTTTCCAGCTGGTTCCGACATGTGCTATGATAAACCTTCTCCACCAACACATGGGCCACATCTCTGTCCACCAGATTGAACAGATGGTGAAGAATGGACAACTCCAGGGAATAGACACACTTAGTGGTTCACTGACATTCTGCAAAGCATGTGTCCTTAGAAAGATGAAAAAGCTACCTTTTGAACTTTGAGATGCTCACACCACTCACCCACTTGAAATGATCCACACCGATGTCGGAGACCCCATCACTCCGAGATCCCAGGAAGGCTACCAGTATTGGATCACCACCACAGATGACTTCAGCCGTTTCTGTTACAAACCAATGGTCTGGCTCTGTTTCGAAACCCTTATCCTACACTCCACGGTTACCGTTTCATTTTCCTTTCTCTTTCCCAACATTGTGGACAAGCGTTCCACTCCTATGGACCACCCTTTCCTTTCCTGATTGATCTCTTTAGATCTCCTCAGCATTTTCCTGTGTAAACCTAACCTTGTTCTTACTAGACGGTCGGTCCTTCTTCTTTCCTATTCTTAGGACCGACACTGCCTTCCTTCATCTCTGCTATGCATAGCCTCACCATGAGGCCTCCTCATTACCGTGCCTATAGGATACCATGAGGCCATTCCCCTTTTGGAATCCTCTCCTCTCGTAGCACGGTCTCTCCTGTATATAAACCCCTTGGCATAGAACTTAGCTCCCCAGCTAATTCTACGCAATATACCTGCTTTCTTGGTGTATTCGTCTCCTTGAGTCTTCGAGCATCTCTTTGATTGCTCGCTACTAGTTCTTTGATGGTTATCTATCTTGGCTCACGCCTAGAGAGCGGTAGCGTCGTAACAAAAGAATTAGCTCTTATCTGCCGCACCCGTTACTATACGCTTGCACTACCATGGCACCGGTATCTACGGTCAACATCCCTAGGATCCCATCCTCTTGGCCAAGGGCGGGTAGTTCAACCTTCATCCCGAAGTCGGAAGGGCCACTGCTCCTATCCAGCAGGACGAGAAGACTCGTAAATAAATTTCCTCGGTTCCAGACAACTACCTCCACCCCGCCATCAGCTTCTTCGAAGCGGGTCTCCCTCCGCCAGCCCGGATCGGAACCCTCCAAGAAATCCAGATTAGGATACGGTCCTGACAGCATGGAAGGTACTACCTCCACCACCCCAGCATCACCCTCACCAAGGAAGTCCGCCCCCGCATCACCACGCCCGGGACCTTCCACACCAAAGAAACGGAAGGGCCCAGTACACGTGGCAGGTATCGGACAGGACGCTCACCCGAA